>JAOCNB020072380.1:0-12456 GCA_026546465.2 Palythoa caribaeorum | reverse complement strand
TTCCCAATACAGTCCTCTTGGGAAATAAGATGCTTTGTTTAAGCTGAACATTCTTTCGTGTCTTCTTCATTACCGCATCTGACATAAATCTTTGGGTCTTCGAAAAGAAGGACTTTTAACTGGAAATCCAGATCCTTGGCCGTCTAACAGGAAATTTCCAGGAACCCAAACACTTATCAAAAAGAGTAAGGTTGGGATGTCAATGGTAAAACTTTTCTTCTCTTCAAATGGACTTACATGTGTTGCGCGAACTGGTTAGAAGTCATCATTCTCCATTGGAGAAAAAACAGGATAAACTCACAAATCATCAATTGCATATTCCCTTTAGGTACCTGATGCTATCGTGGTGGAAGAAAATGCTCCCTGAGAAACTCCAAATGGGTTCTTTGTTGCATCCTGTGGCTTTCCACCAAGACCAAAACCGCCAAAAGTCATTCCCATACCTAAGGTCAATTGCCAGAAAGCAGTAAAAAATAACATTTGTAAAGTTAAAAAAAAAGATTTTGCAGATTCTTATTAGCGATTTCTTTAAATCAGGTTCTCCAGATGACTGGCAATCCCTGATACAAGTTTTCCAAACTTCTTCATTACTACCCAAACATGTGAAATATACAGTAACATAAACAAGACTCAAGTGAATAAAAAAATAAAGAAATACAAACACTTTTAAAATATGGCTGTAACCAGTTGTAAACATACTTGATACTTCTTCCTTCTGTTTAAAATATATAAAAACTTATATAAATGTTCCCAACATTTCAAAAACCTAAGGTCTTCTTTAGGGGAAGTGATAAAAACGTTTTGCAGAAACTGCATTTCATACTATGCTCTAAAAACAAAAAAGTGAACAAGCGTCTGCAAACTATGTTTTATCTCTACAAACTATGTTTTATCTTTTTACACCAAAAAGCGATACTGAAGGGAATGTAAATTCCATCGTCGCGACAGAATGGATTTTTACCTTTGTTAATTTCCCACGCTTCCAAAAGTCTTCTATTACGCCAGAAAGCATTCGTGTGTAAAATGTTTGCAGAGTCCAAAGAGATGGAATGATTACACATTCTTTTGTTTGGCAAAAGCAGACTGTAACGAACTTTCTTTTCGTCTTGCCGATAGAGCATATAGTTTTACCACAAGGAAAAAAAAATGTATTTTATCATTTTAAGCAAAAAATTGTTTTAATTACGAAATGACAATGAAGTATCAAGTGAGCCTAATTATTATTAGAAGAATATAATAATATAAATGACATTTTATAGATAAAAAAACTGTAATTTAAAGTTTATACAAAAAGTGCAAATACTCAAACACATTTTACTTGTTTTGTTTTCACAATAATTATTGTGATTTGTACCACGGCATAGATGGACCCACCTAAAATTGACCTGCTCCCAACAGATGTGGCTTCAAAGTTCAGTTGGTTAGAGCACTGCACCAGTATTGCAGAGGTCACGGGTTCGAATCCCATTTAAGCCTGATTTTTTCTTCAGAATTCTCTTTCGCAATTACTTAAATTGCGTTCATAGACGCGAAGGTTGTATCATAACGTCACATTTTACTTGTGTTAATACAATATTAACAAAGAATAGCAAGTCAGAAGCCTACCAGGTTCTTGTGGCTTGGAGAATGCTGTTTGACCAAATGGAGAAGAGGTTGCTGAAGTGGTGGGTGACTGTCCAAAGAGGGCAGGGCCACTTGATGACTTACTACCAAATATTGGAGAACCCGTGAAGGGGCCAGGAGCTAAGGCTGTGCTTCCAAAAGAGCTATGGAGATTAGAAAACACCTTTTTGACGCCAATGGCACAATGTCATTCTTTCACTTGTTCAGTTGCGTTGTAGTAATCTGGTTGGGTATTATCTGTCAACAGAATTTATTCTATACAACATGAAAAAGAAGGATTTGTGTTATATACAACAGTGGAGCACTGTGCTTCTGTTTCGATAACAAACAGGGCTTGAAATTAGCGGTAGTCCACTAGTCTGGGACTAGTAAAATTTGATGCTGGGCTAGTAAAAAAGTGGACCTACTGGTCACTAGCCCACTTATGGGCTAGTACTTTTTCATACTCACTAGACCAGTGACTAGTGCTAAAAAATAATGAGTTTCGAGCACTGACAAAGCAAAACACATAACCCTACCAGGCACTTAGGAAATTCGAAACCACATGTTCTGCAAATAGGTGCTATGGTAACTTGAAGGCACTACTAGTGGGCTGTCCAAATAGGTAGCAGGTAAGCCTCATAATAACCTTTAAAATAAACTTAATCTGACTTTTAGCAGCCATGGACAGGCCTTCAATACAGAAGCTGGTTGAACCTGCTTAAATTCCACTGTTAGAAATCTTATAATAGTGCAAATGCTTGATAGGTTATTCATTTTTATGATTTACGTAAATGTAGTATTATGCACCTTTTAGTCTGAGTTCCTTCAAACAATCCCCCTGACTGTCCTCCAGATGCTATTGAACCAAATGTACTTGTTGTGGTAGAAGCGGAAAACAAGGAAGACGAAGCAGCAACAGTTGCTGCTGGTGCACTACCAAATAGCCCTATGCTCGCAGCAGACGCGGTTGATGCTTTTGGAGCTCCAAAAAGTCCTGTGCTGGGAGCAGATGTCATGGACGTTTGTTGAGCACCAAACAACCCTTTGCTATTGGTAGAGGTAACCGGTGCTTGAGAAACTGTACTTGAGCTAATAGATGATGGTACAGCTCCAAACAATCCCGAGGAAGATCCACCTAAGCCCGTACTTGCAGCAGAGGTCGTTGAAGATTTTTGAGCTACAAACAGCCCTGTGCTCGCAGCAAAGGTAGTAGAAGTTTGGGGAGCTTTAAATAACCCTGTGCTCGCAGTGGAGGAGGCAGACGTTTGTTGAGCCCCAAACAGCCCTGTGCTTGCAGTGGAGGGGGCAGACTTTTGTGGCGTTCCAAACAGCCCTGTGCTTGCAGAAGAGGTGGTAGACGTTTGTAGAGCTCCAAGTTGCGCTGTGCTCGCAGCAGAGGTGGTAGATGTTTGTGGAGCTCCAAAGAGCCCTGTGCTTGCAGTGGAGGCGGCAGACTTTTGTGGCGTTCCAAACAGTCCTGTGGTTGCAGAAGAGTTGGTAGATGTTTGTGGAGCTCCAAATGGCGCTGTACTCGCAGCAGAAGTGGTAGATGTTTGTGGAACTCCAAACAACCCCATGGTAGAAGCAGTTGTGGATAAAGGCTGTACAGTTCCTAACAAACCTTTGCTTGCAGTAGAGGCAGAAGATGATTGTGGAACTGTTGCAGGTATTGCAAGTGGTGGTGCAGCACCAAATAACCCTGTGCTTGCAGTGAAGGTGGTAGACGTTTGTGGACCCCCAAATAGCCCTGAACTTGAGGCGGATGTCATAGACATTTGCGCAACACCAAACAGCCCTTTGCTTGAAATAGAGGTCGTAGATGTTTGTGCAACTGTGGCAGACGTTACAGATGATGGCGATGCCCCAAATAATGCTTTACTTGCGGGAGCTGCTAATAATCCTGTCTTCACAGGAGATGGGGTAGACGGTTGTGGAGTTCCAAAAAGCCCTGTACTCGAAGTATACGTGGAAGAAGTTTGTGTGACCACAAAAAACCCTTTGCTTGTGGTGGAGACGGTAGTCATTTCTGGAGCTGTAGCACTGGTTGTAGATGATGGTGCAGACAACGTTGTACCTGCAGGGGTGGCAGTGGTAGCGATTACTTATCCCGTATTTGCAACTGTAATCATGGTTTTTGTAGTAATATCCGAAAACAATATTTCTTGAAATACCCCAACGTTGCTGAAAGAATAGCAACGTAAAAAAAACCCTTGAAAGCAGCAGCTATTTGCTTTAATTTACTTGAAAAGATATCAAATACGTGAGGAACAGTCAAACTTGTTACAAAAGAAATAACATAAAAAAATTAATAATTTTATGGTAATTTTCAAACTATGAACAATGATTCGAGGATGTATATGGCCCTCCGACCGATATTGGTGATCACTTCCGTAACATTACAGATTTTAGGCACGGAGAGGGCACGGATATCTCGAATATTTTTCAAATTTTGCTCAATGAAAACTGGAAATTTTATGATTCTTACTTTACGATTCTTTTTCCAAGACTGAACAAAAATAACAGAGTAAATGTTACGCTTAAAAATAGAGTTTTTGGCAAACAACTTCGGATATCTCTTCGCTTTATCAACCAAAGACTTTCAAAGCTTGTCAGAAGATAGAAGCAAATAAAATCTTGAATTGTTGAAAATCTGAACTTTAAATATTGAATTTTGGCCGAGATATGAGAAATTAATTGCGCGCGAAAACTGATTGAAAATTGATCACCAGTATCGTGCGGAGGGCCATATAGTTACTTGTTATAGAGCAAGTAAGATAACAAAAGTAACAAAAAGTAATTACCTATGTTGACATTACTGTCAGGTGGTGTAAATTCCGATGATTCTTGAGTGGGGACTGATAGTCTTGTTATTGGTGAGCCTGAAGCAATTGGAACACTTAAACCTGGCGATAACTCAGTAGTTGTAGAAGAATTAGAAGTGGTGGTATCTTCATTCCTTGTAACGAGCTGGGGTTTTGATGACTCTAGTACAGCAGTGAAGGGGGAACTTTCGCTCGAACTAAAGCTGATAGGAGACTGCTTTGTTGCAGAAACTGATACTTTGGGTTTCGCTAAGGCTGAAGTTACTTGTGGAGCAGGTTGCACGCCAAGTTGTCCAGCTAGTGGATCGCTGGCTGTCTTAGGTTCTGATGAGAAGAGATCATACGAAAAATATATTGAGAAATTTTAGAAATTTCTTATTGAGAACTATAAGGAATTCACTGGGTATTACTATCACTGCACTGACGTAACGATTTGTTAATATGGAGAGTTTATATTTTGTTGAAAACAGGGCAGAGAACGAGTGGTTAGCATGCTTTACTTGAGGGCCACAAGCTCTGGAGTACTCCATGAAATAACTTTATTATAACAAAGACATTACAATCCGCCGACAAAATTGCATTAAAATAGGAATTCAGAGATAAGACCTTGATAATAAAAAATTACAATATTAAATTACAGTGTGGTTGAATGATAAAATGTTGTGTTATAAATATGTAAAAGATATGAAAAATCAAAGTTGTAGTAATCAACACCATCTTCATTGTCAACACCATCATCATCTCCATCTTCAATGTCATCATTGTTGTCAACATCGTCATTGTCATCATCACCTTCATCTCCATTGCCATCAACATCATCAACAACATCTTCAATTTCATTGCCATCATCATCATTTCATCATCGTCACAACATCACTGTTATTGACACCTTCATCGTCCTCATCATCACGATAACGATCATTAACATCACCTGTATCATTAGTATTTAGTGATAATAATTATGAGGTGGAACACTTACCTGAAAATGAAGCACTCTTGGAGTTAGTTTTTCCTTTGTTTGACAACGTGTCCTGCTGAGGAAACTGAAATGCATACAAATTTAACATATTCAAAAATGAGGGCCAATTTTGGTAGCTCCCTAAGTATGACATGGTCAATTTTTTAAAAAATTCTTGAAAAATGTGTGATTATCATTTCAAAGTTTGCCAATTTAAGTCATTCTCGATTCAATCTTTAACTCCTTCACTAATTAGATGATTTATAATTAGCTTTCTTTAAAATTAAGGAACAGCAAAAGTTCGTAACTACTGAACCTGGCTACTCTAGAAAAATACACAGCTTAAGGGATAACGATGAATTTTCAAAATTTCCTAACCTTACACACAACTAACCATAATTAAACAAACAACGATTTGGGAGCTTTAAAACTCGTTACTCAAACATAATCTTCTCTTTAATATCAAACCATATACTTGAAAAAATAAATGATTAGCCTATTTTCTAATAACAAGTGGTGAACATAATTGCTTTTAAGAGGGCACGTGCAATCAAACTCTTCTCAACTGGCTTTTCTTGTAGATTTTGCTTATTTCTATATACCTTGTCCAGACTGCTTGACCCGGGAGAAGGTACGTTTTCTTTCTTTTCACCTTTAGCTGACATTGTGGACACACCGCTGTCAATCACACCAGCACTTGAAAAAGCACCAACTGAGCTCTTATCCAAAGAGACCCTGTTTTCGGAAATTCCTGTTGATAAATTTACTTCTTGCCCTACATATTCTTCCTGCACTGCAGGAGTATAACTGCTGCCCAATGCTAGTGGCGGCAAACCTGTTAGCCCTGCACCAGGAAACTTTATGACTGATTCCTTCTTGTCGCCACCAGCTGGTGCAAAGGCTGAGAAAGAAAATGCAGCCACCTCGTTCGATTTCTGAGTGGCTGTTGCAGTGTCACGGGTGTTACCATCTATTGGACCAAAATTAAATACACTTGGAGAGTTGCCCTCTGCTGGACCAAACTTAAATACTCCAGCAGATGAAGTGACATCTGGTTGTCTGGACAAAGGTGGTTTGTTGAAACCACTAAATAGCGTACTTGTAGTCCCGCCAAAGCCAAACTGGGAACCACCAGAAGGTGCTGCCTTTGCATCTGTTAGAGAATTCCACTTTTGTTATTAAAGCGAAAAACCCATGCATTGTATTCTGCATGACATTAAAGGCTGGTTTCCATATAATCCTCTTGGGTTGTTTGGAGTCGTCTCTGGGTTGTTTTGGGTCGTGCAGATAGAACTTAGTTCTATCTGAGATGACCCAGAGACGACCCAGTTGGTCAATCATTCTGAGTCTGCGGTCGTCTTAATTTCCATATAATCTTCTCAGTTCTATCTGAGATGACCCAGAGACGACCCAGTTGGTCAGTCATTCAGAGTCTGCGGTTGTCTTAATTTCTGTATCGTCTTCTCAGTTGTCCAGGGTCATCTCACCCGGCTTCTGAAATTACCCAGAACGACCCGAGATGACTATATAGAAACCGGCCTTAAGATTTACTAGAGGCCACTGACTACCTCAGTACTTTGAAATGGAAAATAAGGATGCAAACCGAAATTGACAGTGCTAACCAGTCAAATCAGGAAAGAAAAGTCTGCCGACGTTTTAGTCCTTATTATGACGGAATATGTACCTATAAGCAATGACGTTATGACAAAAACTTCGCAAATTCATTCACAATAATTGTTGTTCAACATTAGGTGGCATAAATTTACCCACTAGAATTGAACTGCTTAACAACTCACTTGGTTAGAACATCAGGAATTGCAGAGGCCACAGCTTCGAATCCTGTTCAAGACTGAATTTTTTCTGGGTTTCTCTTTCGCAATTGCTTAAATTGAGTTGATAATCACAAAGATCGCATGATAACGTCACGTTTTAATCCTTGGAAAAGAATAATATGTCTGTACAATATCTTGATTTGCGTGTGTTAAAAAAGCCCATCTTCTAAATTAACTCACTCTAAAGGATAGTAACTTTTTAAGGTGTTCTTGACTACGGAGAGAAGAGAAATATGGCGATATAAATACGATATTTTGACGAATGATAAACAGTTTCACAGCCACATTAAAGGCGCAGGCTCCTTATTTGAATTTCATTAGTATTAGTAAAGGCAATTAAAGATAATCCACTTTCCATTTCATGACTGGTTTAAATGGTTTCCACAGGGCAGTATAAATACTTGGACTAGTATCAGCAAAAGGTATTTTATCCAATTCACCAATAAGTAAGGACGTAAATCTTTTAAGGTAAGTACCTGCTATTTCAGCTCCAGCAGAAAACGACTGCTTCGTTGATGATGGCACCAATACTGTGGACATTGGCTTAACAGTCACGTTCGGGGCTAAAGGACCCTTACCCGCCCCAGCCGCTGGCTTAAGCACAGCTACAGGTGGTGTACTGCCATCCGCAGAGCCTTTAAAAGTAAATTCAGTGCTGCTGTGTTGCGGACGATTTTGTGCAGGTTTGTTTGCTTCCTTCTCAGCAGCCCGCAAAGCTAAATCAGCAATCGTTTGTGCTGATAGAGCAACGTTCTCGACGGGGTCACTGCTGGTCTTTCCAACTGGTTTATGAATAACCATTGTGGCTGGCTCAATGCTCGCTCCAAGGTCAAGTGTGCTTTCATCCGGGGGTTTGCTCTGGATAGTTGCCGCACGATTCATGGCCGCAATTCCTGCAGCTCTGGCTGGAGGAATTCCTGAACCTATTGTCTTTGTTGATGGAGGGGTGGAAGGTGGAGTGATGGGTTTGGCAAAGGTTGCAGATGTTGTCGCTACCTTTCAAGATTAAACAAAAGCAAAGAATTACATCATGAAAAAATGGTCTCTGAAGTTATGCAAAATAAAAAAAGTTGTCGACAACTAGAATATTGTCATTCTTATCGTATTTTACCAATAGTAACAAACATCGTGTCAAATTTTCAAGCAAGAATACACAGATTGAGAATTGTTTTCCAGGCTTTATACACCTCCACATTTTGAAAAATCCAGAGTTTTTCAGGGTGTTTTTTATTCTGCTTTTTCCAGGGCTTTTCCAGGGACTATTGAACTTAGGTAATCGATTACTTTTTGCACTTTTTTTAAATTTACTGATGTATAAATCAAGAGAAAGTCGCCAATTTTGATTGTCTACTTAAAAGATCAACTTACAAATATTATTTTTTCTGAGGCTTTCCTGGGTGTAGATAAAAGAGTTCCAGGACTTTTCCAGAAATTTCCAAAGATTTCCAGAGCCTCAAAGAAATTTCAGAACTTTATAGGACTTTCAGGGCCCGTGGTTAAACTTCAAAGTACTTTGAGGAACTTGACGTGCAGTGGAAAGTAAAAAAGAAATGGAAACAATTCATCGATGAAGAAGATGTGTTGAACGAGTAAAAATTGTAGTCTATAAAACTTAATGAAGAGTAAAGTGGAAGCTTTTTTTCACAATTAAATCTGAATGATTTTAAAAACGGATTGTTCAAGTGAGTCTAAACGAGTGATCTTGATAAAGGTATCTAAATAATGGTGCTAAAAATACTAAAAAGCTTACCGTCGAAGCTTCTGATTGTCCTGGAAGTTTAAAACCACCGCTTGTTGCTGCATCCCATGGTTTAACAACCTTAACAACATCTGACTGAGAACTATAAAATTTCTCTGGTGCAGCTGGCCGTACGCTTGGTGAATTAGAGCCTTTTTCAGTTATTCTTGGTTTTTGTTGTTCCTTCTGTGCTCTGGAATTAAAAATCAATCTCCGTTATTCTGTTGTTTTCAGAATTCAAGTATTACGCCACTATAGATGCTGCTTATTCATACGACATAACTTTTTAAGTTAAGGTAGCAGAGTGAAGTCATTGTATTGCTAGGTTTATAAATCTTTAAAAGGTACGTTTCTAAATTATCAGTGGTGATAGTTTTTGAATTCTTTCATCAATACTATTGTTAATACCTCGTTACAGAGGTATTCAGAAACATCACAAGAAACATCACAAGACGTATTATGTATCGGTTTAGTTAAAAATTTTTAATGTCTCCAACTTTCTAATTCACTTTTAGGTACTGGGGGCATCCTAAAGCCAAGCGGAACATAACAAACTAACAATTTGAGTTCCACTACTAAAAATATCGAAGCTATTATGGCAAACCAAAGTTTTTGGTTAAGAACAAAAACAAAAAAAAACAAAAAAATTAAACTGAATTGAAACTAAAACTGATTTGTAAGATGTTTGTTAAACCAGTTCGTGTGGAGTTTATCATTTCTCTATAAAATTACCAAGGAGGAAATGCTATCAATTATTAAAAATTGAATAAAGGTAAAATAAAACTGCTTCAGCATGGTTTTTAACTCTTCTACTCTGTCAAATCATTTTAAACGGAGGTTTACTTTGGGGGTGTACATTTTTTCTCCATATCACCAGCGTACAAAACGTACGGTGGAATTAAGGAGGGGGGTTTACGACGAAAGTTCACAAACACTTCAAAACTATTCTGGTTTTCCTTTTCTACTTCGATAAAGAATGACAGAATATTACAAAATGCCTACGACTATCAAAAATCCTTTCTATTTTTTTAGTCTCATCTTAACAGGGGGTCTAAGGCGAATGTACGCTTTCTCTTTTTGATGATATTACTTCAAAAAGAATTGAATTCAAGCTAATGTTTCAACAGGAAAAACTTGTTTTTCTTCCCAACACGACCAATTTTTAACCTTTGGACACCTTCCGTGCCATCTTGTTCCTAGGTTGAACTGAAGCTAGAGAGTCACAAGCTTGAAAAAACACAGTTCACAAGAGAGCATCAAAGGTTTTCAAACGCTTTTGTGTTTTTTTAAAAAAAGCCACAATCGCCAGGACAGCGATGAAATCACCTGAATATAAAACCAATTAAAAACCAACTAAAAATTATCTGTTTATTGCTTTTTTGTATGCACGCTTTTGGGGGAAGGGAGGGGATATGGAAAAAGACTACGTTTCGTACTCTTGTGAAAATAATGAAAAGAAAGGGACGACCTCCTAATCATCTGGTTATAAAATTAAAGTTTTCTTCTTATTAATGTTATGATGAACAGGCCAACTGTATATTACAAAATACATTTTAAAATACATACGAAAAATCACTAATATTTTCTAAATCTACAGTGACTGTACCAAAACTGAATGTGAAATTACCCCGGTAAAAGAAAGTTGTTTCCCTTTTCCTGCAATGAAGGAATTGCGGGGGCCACTTTAGTTGTTGGAGTGGAGGAATACATTGGTGGACGTGAGGCTGAGTTGGGAGACGTTTCTTCTGCAGTAACTGGAACCTTTATTTCATTTATTAATGACCCAGTACTCAACGGTTTTGACTTTGCGCCAGAGATCCGGCTCTTATCAGAACTTGGAGCTATAAAGTAAATAAAAAAAAACAGCTATTAGTGTAAAACCCAAAATGAAGAACAAGAAAAAGAAGAAAAAGGAGAAGAAGAAGAACAACAACAACAACAACAAAAACAAGAACAAGATGAAAAGAACAAAAAGAAGAAGAAGAAGAAGAAGAAGAAGAAGAAACAATAGTACCAAGAAGTAGTTACACGCTACTCAGTGTTTACGCACCATCATTATCCTCTGCTGTTGAAGAGAAAAACGAATTATACAACTGCCTTGCAGCCCATATCCATGAAAAAACCATGCTACGCAATCAAAGCCCTTGACGGCATGCTATTGGAGAAAAGGGACGACCAACTATCACACTGCATAGAGCACCTCAACAGTCTCTACTCTCACACAACTGATATTGCCCTGAAGTCATTGATGGAATCCAGCAGTTGGATGAGACGGCCTAGCTTGATGGGGAAATAAAACTTGAAGAGTTAGAACTAGCCATAAATGCCTTCAAGGCTGGTAGGGCCCCTGGCTCATATGATTTCCCTGCAGAGGTCTTCTAGGCAGGAGAATGTGACGTGGCGAACCTCCTTCACCAACTTGCTCAACTCTGTTTCAACAGTGGGATCGTTCCTCGAGACCTGAAGGACTGAAATTGTTACACTCTACAAGAACAAAGGAGAGTGTTCTGTTTGTAACAACTACAGCAGAATCTCCCCACTAAGCGTGGCGGGAAAGGTCATTGCCCAATTCGCACTACGAAGGCTCTAGCTCTTGGTTGAGCGAGTTTCCCTGAACAACAGTGCAGTTTCCATTCGGGCAGATCAATCCCTGATATAGTTTTCTCATTTTGCCAATATCAAGAAAAATGCAGAGAACAACAGATGCCACTATACATCGCATTCATTGATCTTTCCAAGGCGTTTGACCTCGACAATTGTGATGGGTTCTTTCAAACGCTTGGCAAAATTGGCTAACCCCCAAACTTCTCCACCTCATCTCAGCATTCTATGTGAACACCAGAGCACAGCTCCGTTTCAATGGTAACGTCTACAGCGAGTTTCAGTACAACTTGAGAATAAAACAAGCCTGTGTGCTTGCCCCTACAATGTTTGACATCTTCCTGTTGCTACTTGTCTGGACTCTGCCTTTCAGGACTGTGAGAGTGTTTTTCCATATGAGCCAGGAAAGAAAGCTAAATAGCTTCCACATGCGCTGTATATGCAAGATCCTCCACATTCGATGGAGTGACAAGGTGACAAAAGCAGTAATAATTGTATTGGTAGTAACAGTAGTTGTTGTAGTGGTGGCAGTAGTCGTAAAATTAAAAGGACAGTTCATTACATGTAACAATTGCAGAAAAGGCTATCGTTCCAGAGTAGGCCTTACATGTACCAATTAGCCTTTACCTAAACGAACAGGGGACTGGGTACGAATATTTAAAACTGATTGTATTGAAAAATGAGGCCCGCCATCTGAAAGAGCAGCCAAATATTAGTAAGTTTACCAAATTAGATAGTCACTGTTTTAAGGGAAAAGGCATGGCACACTTTTAAAAATCACCAAATTTAAGAGACTTTTGTATGGATGGAATGGACGCTTGTTCCTCCAATCCATACAAAGCTCTCTTATTTTAGCAATTTTTAAAAGTGTACCATGCCTTTGCCTTTAAACCAATGACT
>JAOCNB020072283.1:0-12458 GCA_026546465.2 Palythoa caribaeorum | reverse complement strand
CAAATGGGGGAAACGGAGTGACGGCAGCGAGATTGTTTTGCAAACTTCAATGAGTAAGCGAGTAAGTGAGTGCGTGAGTGAGTGAATTAATGGGTGAGTAAGTAAGTAAGTGAGTGAGTGAGCGAGTGAGTTAATAAGTGAATGATTGGGGGAGTGAGTGAGTGAATAAGTGAATGATTGAGTGAGTGGATGAGTGAGTAAGTGAGTGAGTGAGAGTTAATAAATAAATGATTGGATGAGTGAGTGAGTGAATAAGTCAATGATTGAGTGAATGAGTAAGTGAGTGGATGGGCGGGTGAGTGAATATAAGTGAGTGAGTAATTGCGTGGGTGAGTGAGTGAGTGAGTGAGTGAGTGAGTGAGTGAGTGAATGAGTTAAATTAGGGAGTGGGTTTAAGTGAGACAGCAAGAGAGAGAGAGACAAAAAATATTTATGTTCCCGTAATTTTTTGTGCTAAAATGCCGATGCTATAATATTTTGTTTCTTTTGTCGCAATTTTTAAAAATTCGGGTTTCCTTCTACTAATAAAGATTTCAATAACTACTGATATCTGGTTTACTTTCTTCAACTCATAAAGCCAACTGAAATAGATATGTTTTGTCGTCATCAGCCAGCCTTGTGGAGTTTTCTTCTTTTTTGCGGGATTTGACGATTTTCAGGGGGCTGGAAATAACCAAAAGATCGAAAGGACAAATGAACTGTTCGTTTCTCAAGTTCTGTACGTACTCAAATTGAAAACTTTTTCATTAGATATTTGTGACGATGTGGTTAAGCACTATAATATTGTGAAATCTTTGAATATATTCAGTGTTGCATGCAAGGGCAATGTTAGATCTGTTTCTGGTATTAATGAATGAGCTTTAAAAAAATTTAAAATAAAACAAACAAAATGTTAAAATGAAATAAAATATTAATCCGAACGGATTGGAAGTGATCAAAAGACTATATTTGAAAAGGGCAAACGAACCGTTCGTTTTTCAACTTGTGTACGTACAGTGCTCAAATTTGAAGGCTTTTCTCAAAATCATCACAGTCGAGTCAAGTGTTAAATTTAATGCACAGTTTTTAATGATAGCTAATAAATTTTGTCTTAGCCTAATTGCTTCTAAGTTTTATAACAAAAACACAACTATATTCCGAAATTTGAGACATATTGAAATTTTGCTCTCGGCCGGGAATTAACAAACAAACTTTAATAAATTTACAGAGTGCTTTTTTTAAAACTGTATACAATTCCTTTCCCAAAATGTAAAAAATGGTTGGTGTTAGAATTCCATCCTCGATTGTTCTTAGATCTTTCATGCTTTTTCAACCAGTTTAAGTTTTATTTTTCTTACATTCTTCTTGTAGTTATATTCTACACAAAACTCGGTTTGTGTACTACTGAAAATGCTTTATTCACGTCGGAGTAATATAAGCGAAAAACTACCATGCAGGAAGCACTCTTGATCATTTCAATTATCGACAAAAATATATTTTAAGTCAAAACAAAGCCAGGTGGAACTACTGTGTCTATAGTTTTTGATTTCTTTAATCCATCACATATCGTATCATGGGGCGTTATGTCTCACTTCATGGATACGAAGGGAGAGACATATATTTAACGCGCGGACTGCTGATTCAACAAAGTTCAACTTGAAAAATTCAGTCTCTAGTTTAAAAAAACTATGTAGGATTTGAAAATTGTATGCCTTGACCCGCAATTTTTACGGTTTCAGAGTGTTCGAATACTTGATTAAAAACAAACTTTAACCTTCCGGTTTTTTTCCAAATTATTGTGACGCAAGATTTGGCTGTATCTGCATGGCACAGGCTTTATACTTATAGGATATAAGGCCGCACCATCGATCAAAACTGACTGACCATTTTGATTTAAACGTATGTTTATTCTTTATCCAGCAGAAACAAATTTCCTAGACCTACTGAGTGCCTTTTGAATTACATTCGTGCTGATTTCCACCGAGATAACCTAGTTGGCTTTTTATGCTTTTAACTCTTAAGAAATAATCAGTTTTCAGAATTTGTCAGTCAGAGAAAATTGTCTTGATTGTTTTTACTTTAAAAACACAGCAGTTTTCACTTAAGCGAGAATTTAGAAAGCACTAGTCGCTACTTGGGGAGCAGAACAAACAATTACAACCTTTTACTGGTATTCATAAATGATAATCCAAAACGAAGGAAACTACAGAATCAAACTGGCGACGTTAACCAGTACCGTCCTCCCAAGTTTAAGGGCATTAACAGCACTCGAGTAAGCGATTAACAATGAATAAAACCATTAAAATATTTACAAGATAGCCTTTAATTCATCGGGATGAATGTCTAAAAAAGTAAAATAGTCTTTTCTTGCTTGTATAGATCAAAATAGACAAAACTGTTCCGACAATTTTTTTTCAAAGTTGTTTTTATTCAGAGTTTGAATTCTTCTAATGAAGGCGTCATTTGAAAGTGATGGTTTGAAGAGTCTGGTTTGCTTTATTTTGTTCGATCGGCTTTGAAGCTTCGGACGTTTATCATATTCTTGGCTACCATTATGAAAAAAAATATTTAGGCCAGTTAGAGAGTTGAAAATGCTTTTTATAAAAAGAACTGTAGGTTTTTGCCGGACTAAAATTAATTTGTCAGAGGATCTTCAAAACAGACGCCTAAATAGAAATGCTTACTTTAATTTTTTTATACTGGCCGGTTCTTGTTTTTTTGAAAACTCCCAGCTCCGAGTTTGCTTCATTATTTTTATAAGTACCATTGGCGTTGATTCTCGCAGTTTGATATTTCAGTCGGATTTTTTACCATGAAAACATTTTCGAATGTAATATTAATCTGATACAAAAACAATCACATAATTTCAATTGACTAGTTTTGCATCAAAGACTGTTCAATTACTCTTTGTGGCTGAGCGAGCCAAAGCAATTTTTACAGCTATGGTTCGGAGACCGACAGAAATTCATTTCCCGATCTCGCCAAATGATTTACTTTCGTTCCCACATAAAATGTAAATAATGCAAACTTTAATCAGAAAGAAAGACTAAACCAACGTATATGGAAAACAAAATTGTTTAAAAACAACTTTGATCCGCTTAAAATTTTTACTTTGTTTGAAGAAAGACGTAACTTTTAAAATCATCTAAGACGTAACGAGATTTTCAGAATTGTGTGGATCTTTTATTATCTCAGCGTTCTACATTCAGCATACATATACATTTTTTAAACAAACATCTTCTGCCAATTATTATATTTTTGTGTGCTTAGTTTAGGCCATGTCTGCTGGTGGAAATTCGAAAGAAATGATTTGAAATAATCTTATTGTACGCTGAAAGTAATTTCAACAATCAGATCAAAGTTTCCGCGAATTAAGCACAATAAAAACATACGAGTCTTTTTGACTGGTTAGAAAATATTAATTCATAATTTGTAGAAGTCTTCCTATCCTTGTTAAATGCAAAAACCTTAATTCATCTGCCACTTAAGCCGTCTGTCGGTCTTTCAAAAATTTGTATTATAGAAAAGTTGCATTATTCCTTTCACCATAGACAGTATAATTACTTCCTAGAAAATTGAATAGAGATTTTCATAATCTCTCGCTTTTTGCGGCCTGCCAACTGTCAAAATCGCTGTAGAAATCGGAATAAAAAACATTAAATGAAGATTAAAAAAAAAACGTTCATAAAAGTAATTTTTTTGCAATTTTTGAATAAATTTTAAATATTGTTAACACAGTTGGAAACTATCTTAACAAGTCGCTTTATTAAAGGGTGAGAAAAATTTCAATTTTGTGTTTTATTCAGGAAAGAAGCACTTTTAAAAATGTCACCGCAGATGAAAGCAATGAAACGTCAAAAATATTCCTCTTTTGAGGCAGTCAGCAAGTTTATTGTCAATTCATTGTAATCAAAACAGCAAATTCGTTAATGAATTGGCAGAGAATTCACTCTTTCTAGTAGATATTCAATGCTCTTTTTTTGTCAAAAAAGCGACTTTGTTAGTGAATTGAAAAAAAATCATGCTTTCTGGTTTATAATTAATAATTTTTTTCTCAAAACAGCAACTTCGTTAGTGAAATGACATAATTTCTTTCAGTGTTGACAATTTCTTGTGAATACGACTGCAACAAGTCAGTTCGGTTGCTAGGATACTGGTGAGGCTCATAACGACTGCCTTTAATCAGTCGGCAAAAATATTTATCAAATATACATGATTCAAATGTAAGATTTAAATTTACTGAAAAAGCAAGAACAACCGATATTTTGCCAACGATTGCCTGTGTTCTAAGTGATTCATGTTAGCAAATACGGACTGAATTCTTCAGAGAAAAAGGACAGGATTTATTTTTGTTCAAATAATAACAAAATATCAAACACTGAAAAATTTCGGTTCTTTACAATGTCAGTATAGCAAAAAAAAAACAAATATACATTTTACAAAAATAATTCCCTTTTTAAGTTATGTTAAGATTTACCCAATTCAGTGTATTTTGGAATGCAAAGGACAAACTTTTAATTACAAAATGGTGAAAATGAAACTGCGGTTTTCAACGTTTTGTCTTCGTGGCAGTTTTAACTAAATAGAACTGATGACAATGACAATACTTTTATTTGCAACTCTTTTTTAAACTGAGCAAAAAGGTTTCTTCAATATTGAAACCTTTTTAGCTTTGATCTTTATTTTTAATCTCTATTTCAGTAATCCTGCCAATTTGAGTGTGGGGAACTGAAGGTGTAGATCATGACATAAGCGTTTGTTGACAGTTTGTGGCGGATATTTGCTGTAGTTAGGTTTCTTATGGCCGGGGAGATACCGTCTGCTAAAAGGCATTTGAGATAGCAAAACCATACGAGATTTAAAAAAAACCCTGCATTGGCAATGGACTTGTCTTTCTTAAGTCACAAAACACCTGCCGAACCATCGTACACAGAGTAAACACAGCTTGAATGTACTGCAAACGATTCATTTTCCAAACCCCTGGATAGATTCAAAACAGAAGTTCTAAATGAAAAACTCTTCTTATTTCCTGAAAGAAACTAAGAATTTTAAACACAAAACAGAGTAGTTATAATATGTTCCCCAGGCTTATGTACCCACGTCTTTTGTTTTGGCGGATTTCAGAGCGGACACCTCGTTTCGCCACTAACAACTTGCTAGATATATATATAGTTACAAAGTGTCGGAAATGTGCAGACGCAGTGAAAAGATGGCGGACAGTGTCTGTAAACAATACAAAGAATTAGAAATAAATAGATTAAAATTCTTGAATAGAATATTTTGCCTTGCAAAATATGGGAATGGCGTTCTTTTTCTTGACAGAATCATGCACTTCGTGGCAAACGAATTTCGATACTCGGGCAAGATTAGTAAGATTGGCAGACGATGATAAACGTTATTTGCGATAGAGAATTTAAAGTTTCTAGCTTAAAACATCAAATTAAGACTACATTTAACATGAACACTCAAAAGAAATTTTTGTCAGTATTCGCGCTCTCGTAAGCATATATTATATGCACAAGTTATTTAAATTAACTCAGTTTCGATAAAAACTGATTAACGTCTCCGAATTTCTTAAAACCTAAACTTATTATTTTATGAAAATTCTAAGATAAGAATATTTATACAATATGGTTTTTGGTATTAACTTTTAGTCATAATTTGATTTCGTGCACTCATTAACTCTTGTTAAGATGTCTGGAGCAATGTTTATTCCCTATTTGGTTTAGTCGACTTCAGTTAAACTTGAAGAAACTTAAATAGCATACGATTCAGTTCCGTTGATGCTAGCCAATATTAGTCGGCAAGATGTATTCTTTGTCTTTAAAATTTAAAAGACTTTCATCAAATATATATTATACCAAAACGCCTCAATGATGTCTAGAGTTTTTAAAAAATTCTGCAAAACTTTTATCGTGGTCTTAAATAGGAGTCCAACAACAGATAAAATTGATATACATCCTCAGGTAATGAAGATATAAATTAGAGCAAGCACAGTTTTTAAACATATAGTCTGCCATGACTTCGAATGAACTCTTTCTGCGAATTCGCGAAAAAGTTTTATAGTTAAGTTAAGTCAATCTGATGTGATTTCCTTTCCTATACGTTAAACATAATGGCTATTCTTTTTATCCGAATACATGGAATCTTTTTGAGTTTGATTGCCTATCTCAACGTACCGTAGACTAAGTTAAACCAAACAAAAAAGTGGAATAACTTTGCTTGTGGTATTCAAGTGTCTTTTTGTGAATCCAAAACATGTGCATGAATTAAGCAGTAGTGCCACACACACAAAACGAAATATTATTCAGTTCGCCGATAACGTCTTTTTCAGGAAAAGAGACTACTCGTTTGAGAACAAGATGAAAAAGTATTTTTATAATACTTTCCATAAATCAAACCAACATTAAAATGCATTTGGGACGAAGATAAAGCTGTATAGTTTTAAAATTTAGACTTTATGGTAATTTGATGCCTTAGAGCTTGATGGGTGTTCTTGGCAGAAGAAAAAGCAATACTCACAAACATGTTATCTAGGAGACTCAAATACGCCAAAAATATTTCCTCCTGTTTTGACACAAACACAGCCTAGCTTTTAACCACAATTTCAGAATTTTGACTAACGCCCTTATTAATTTTTGTTCTCTTTTGAAATTAACTGGGTTTTTTTTCTATATTTGCTGAACTGTTCTTACATTTTGATGTTTTGTTTATGGTTTCATTCGTGTGGCTTCTGCGGAAGGCATCGAATTGAACCGACTTGCAATTATCATCTACTTCTACAAAATTAGAATACATCGAGACAGAATAAAATATTCTATCCATAAACTAAATATAGAAAGCGTCGGGCAAGAAACTTTATCAGTTGAATATAGAAGCCTTCCAGAAAAATCCCTGGAATAAAGGTTTCTGAAAACACCACTAACAAAAACTAATTCGAGTCGCGTATACATCCGGCCAAGCTTTCTAGTTCTCCACTTTACTTCAATGTCTAGAACCAAGGTTAGTCTTGGGAGAGAATCATGGGAAAGTCATTTGGAAGACAATTTTAAACAGATAAAAGAAAAATTTTCAAAGAGATAAAAAAAAAATACTGGCATTGCCATTAAAATTAGTTGTCGAGAACTCTGACAAATGAAATGCTAAGAGAACTAAGTTGATTACAGCACTAAGCTCGTTCTTCTTTCAATCGTCTGACCTTAGTCCACAGCATATTCACTCCTACTCCTTAGGTTTTGTTTACAACACATTTTTCCATTTCCCGTTGAGATGAAAATTATTCAAAACAGGGGAAATTTGAGGGGTCTCTTCGTCAAAACAAGTAGAAACAATAAAAGCAAAGAAAAAAAATACCCTTTTACGCTATGGCGGCGTTTAAACGACAGCTCTGGAGAAAACGTCTTTAAAGAACAACCTCAGCTGCAAAACACGTTCAAACATTTCCCTATCTTTCACAAACCGCGCATTAACTCTAAATTGTTTCAAAGTACAAAATATCTTAGTAAAGAGCTCCTATAAGAGCACAGCGTTCACCTCGCTCAAGCTCTAGCCATTTTGATGACTGATTAAAAATTTAAAATACAAAATTTAGGCAGGTGGTATATATGTTACTTTGTGTTTTGTGAAAACTTTCACAGTCTTACTTCACTCGGGAGATTAAAGTTTCAACATAATATTCACTAGAACAGTACCATAAAATGATACAAAAACAAAAAAGAGAGAATATATGTGTTCTAGAGAATAAGGTTAAATTTAGTGAAAATCTTTGTGATTCGGCGTTATCCTTAGAGACTAACCATTTTTAAAGTTGACTGTTTGTTGTTTTGGGAACGCAGTTGAGCTGGGTTTCTGTTCGCAAATCTATTACAATCCTGTTAGAAACAAACAGCTGAGAACTGGCCCGTCGTACTTGTTTGGAACGATTTTAAAACTGCATCTTTTAACAGCATGTGAGTTGCTGGCTATTTTCCTACAATCAATAATCTCACAACCAAATAGAAGTAAAAAAAACTTTTCTAACCTGTCAAGTTGTCTGGTGGTTCCGATGGAGAACGGATAATATCCAGCAATCGTGTTTCTATTGAGGGATATTTCATCGATTCCTAGTTTTGAAGAAAAAACAGACAATGAGGCATTAGTTGAAATACAAGTCTTTAGCTAATAAATTGGTTCTTCGTTCTACTCGCCAAGGTTTAAAAGCAGCTGTAGAGAAAGAAGCGATCTCTTTCATTAATAAATGTATAGTATTGAAGACGAAAATGCTACAAAAGCCTCAAACAAGCACCTTCAACTCAAGCTATAATTTCTGCCTAGTCATAAACCAGGCAGTTTTTTTTTCTTTAATAATTCGCTGTTTAAATGACAACCTTATTTTTCCGAATATCTTTATATGTAAAAACGTTTTACGATTGAACAAGGCATATTTTAGGTTAAATTCATCAGAATGCTTCGTAATATCGAATCTCAAATCGTGTTTAAACTTTCAGTGGAATTTAAGTAACAAAACTCCTCTGATTTCTGAATGTTCTATTACTACTGAATAAATACTTTTTGTTTCTTGAGTTTTGCCAAAAGCATATTATTTTTTTGACGTTTGACGCTTTATATTGTAGAACATGTTATGGGGTTAAAAAAGGTTCGCGGGTTATACCTGGTATGGGTACAGCGAATTAGATAGTTCCGTGGAATGGCCTTGCGAATTCCCAAACCCATTGATATCGTCCAAAATAGTACCATCAACTGGCTGATGGTTGTGATGATGCTGGCCGTTCAAAGTCATACTTTGTAAGCTTTGGGTCATACTATTCACAGATGATAGCGGCTGCTTTGTTGTACTTGAAGGGAAGGAATTCCCCCTACCTCTCAAACTACGTGTTTGGGCAAGCGTTAGACTCGATGGACGCGAGGAACTTCGAGCGTGAGTCAAGGCAATTGTATTCATGTTTGGGTTGGAAATACGATGACCCCAAGTCGATCCAGTTGAAATATGTTGTTGTGTCCATCCAGGCATTGCGTGAGGATGTTGGTTCCAAGCAGACACAGAATTTAGCGGATTCGAAATTGTATGAACCGGTTTTGTCCCAGTAATAAATGGCGATTGGCTGTTATGCGCTGGTCGTCTGTGCTGTTGGTGTACACTTGTTGTAATAGTTGGTGCTGCAAATCTTCTCGACTGTGCGATAGCCGGCGCATTTGTAGAGAAATTAACTCCGTTAGCGGGCACAAAACCATCGTCTATCACCGTGCTTGGCGGAGACCAAAACCCCGACGAACTTGAAAAGTCGTGAAACATGGACGTTTCGTTTGTAAAACAGGTCTTGCGTTGATCTAAAACTGTATTTTCTTGCGTTGAATTTATCTTAGATTTTGGTGATTCGCGTTCTATACAATCCTCACATCCGTTTTTATTATTTTTGTTATTTTCTTCGGACTCGTCCTTTAGCGGTGGAGAAGGGAAGAAAAGAGAGGTAGTTCTCTCCGCGTGTTTGAAGTCGACTGGTGATAATGTACGTGTCGTCTGGCCAAAATCGGCCATATCCAAGAAACAAGGCAAAGTTTCAATCAAGTTTCTTGCTTGGTAGATTACGTATTCAGCAGGTGCCTTTGTGTTTCGTGTCGCCACGTCGTGCGGCTGTACTGACAGTTTGAAAGCGAGCGAATTCGAATGAATGGTTTGTACTGGCTTTGGTCACGTGTTCAACCTGCTTGGAAGAAAATTCATAATGATCAAATGAATTTAAAATCCGACCGGCAATGGCCGTCGCTTATTATGAAATGGTCTTGTTAGTTAATGGCATAAATTCCGGATCGAAGCGACTTTCTATAGAATTAATTAATTTTACGACGGCTTTTACTAAATCTTTTACTGTTGCTTTCTTATCCCTAATTTTTGTTTTTTTGAAACGCAAGTGGAAGAAATATTTAATATGTCAAAAAACACAAATAAGTACTATTTGCATTTTATTAAAAGTGAATGAAAGGAAACTGCTTAGGTTTTGCCATTTTAAAAGCCGAGAAACTATAAGAATATCTTCGTCAATTTCGCTTACATTTTGTTCAACTGGCCACGTGGTATACAGTCTGAAAAATAGACTTTTTGAAACGACGCCTGTTCTTTCAACACAATACAGTCACTCGCATCGTATTTATTTGCATTTGGTCGAGTTAATAAAGTCTATTGTCACAAGAACATATTTTTCTCACACTTTAAACATAACCACAAACCTATAAAACACAAAATAGAAAATATTTACTCCCTTATGATCAAAGTATATTACATAGCTACAATTTCAATAACCGGAATAACTTCTTTTCGGTTGACAAATTTGTAGTCAATGGACTGAATAACAAATCGAGGATTTCTTCGTATTTCACGGCGTACAATTCTCCCAAACTGCGTTTTAATAGAGCAAAAGTGAAATATGATTGGTAGAATAATCTCCTTTTGATTTTATCTCATCTATCATTGGTTTCAAAGCGTGGAGATTCAATCATTGAGAGAGCATTGTTGACATATGCAGCTGTTCAGTGTCTTCGTATTTGAATAAACAAAGATTTCTCGTTGTAGCAAACGGAACAAAGATTTGATGATCGTTGACCGTATTCAGGGGTCCAAAGATTCCGCGAAAGATGAAAGTTGAAAACTTTCGAATCTAGATTAAAATCAAACGGCTCTTTTTTACTTTAATTTGTGATAATCACTCGATTTAAACGAGCGCAACCTTTTCGTTTGATAAAAGAGAATAAACGCGTAAAGATGATTCAATCAATCAGCAGTACAACCAGACGATATCAAGGTTATTCTACGATGGAAAAGCTTTCAAACCAAACAAAATGTGTTTTGTTGTAGGAGACAAATTGTTAACTGTCGCCATTGTAATCGGAAGTAAATTTTCGTGTTTTGTTCTTGAAACCGGAAGTGTTTTAGGCAACCGAGGGGATCAACGGTGATTGGTGGAATTCGCGAGCCAGTCGCTTTGCTCCGCGGTAACAGCTAGAAAGCCATGTTGGATTTCTAAAATTAAGGAAGAAGAAAGAGAAGGACAAGGTTTGGAGGTTTGATTGAGTTGTGGGTCAATAAAGGAACAAGGAAGGTAAGAGAAGCATTTTTGCGCTTCAATGGCACTCACCCGTCAGGAAGACTACGATTCGAGGTAAGACGAATACGTATTTTCGCGTCCATAGCCTTGGAACTTTACAGCAATAGTGAAATTGAAAGAAAACTCCACGAGTTGGAAAAACATTGACGCAATTCACTTCACAGCCAGTAGATCTGTTAAGATTATTTGTTGAAACAAATACTAAAATTAGTTTCGTTCTGGTATCCTGAATAACGGATAACGCGTTCTTGCGTGATCTCTCACAAGAACAAACAAGTTCTTGAGCCATAAATACAACAGAGAATTTCTCAAATTTTTATGACTGTTATAATGTTCAGAACAACAGAATCAAACGTTGTTTGCAATGTTTTATTATTCTGGTCCCGTTGGAACCTAAGATTGCCTCAGTCACTGTGTGAATGATTATTAATTTCATGGAAGAACTTTGAATTCCTGGACGGATAGCAACGCTTTCATGTTTGGCCCGGGAAAAATCCCCAATTTCATGCGGAAAATCTTTCCGCAAACTTTTAGAATGAACAATATATGAATGTTCATAGCAGTGAGTTGAAGTACAAGGATGAGTTTGATTTCACACGGAACTTAGACACGTTTTAAAATTTCATTTGGGGATTTGCATATTCGGGTTTACAATTTCAGTTGTTCTATTTATATAATCTCTAGTTGTTTTTTGTAGTATTCTAGCGTCGAACTTGCCCCCAAGCATCTGACTGGTAATCAGAGGGTCATGGATTCAATTCCCGTTTGTGACTCGACTCCCCATGTGAGTCTGTAGCTCAGTGGGTAGAGCATCTGACCAGTTATATGAGGGTCATGGGTTTAATTCTTCTGAGAAAATTAAGGTTGAGTTGTCAAGATATTTCATTCATAATACATCAATCGTTGTGCTGGAGTAAGTGGTCCAAGTTACAAAGTGAAACCAGTCACATCCCTTGCTTTTAAAGGGGCATAGTCACGGTTCTGCGCATGATCGAAACTCCAGCCGAAATCTGACTGCAGCTATTGTTTTTCGTCCAATCAAGATCGTCCAGCGAGTTTTTCGGACATCTCGCAGGGTGAATTTGACACCACGAAAAATAAGTGCTTCAACATATTTTTTAAAATGTTTTTAATGAATGCAAGAATAAATAAAGACTAGAGCAGAGCTGAAGTGAAAATTCTAAGATATGAAGTAAGATTTAGGATTGAGCAATGTCGATCGACCGCTCGTTTCCATAACAAACGAAACTGCTGAGTTAAGGCCGAGCAAATTATTGCGGCTTTCAAAGTCAAAGATCATTGACTGTGAACCGATTCGGTATTCAATTCGCAGTATAATAGTAAAACTTGTATTCGCACGAAGCGATTATCCCCTGCTTT
>JAOCNB020072250.1:0-12463 GCA_026546465.2 Palythoa caribaeorum | reverse complement strand
CTTCGCAACTTCCTCAGCTGGCAATACGACAACCCGACGTTGGCTTGCATGGCCAGAGACTGTTGTGTAGGAAGTTCTAACACCAGTTCTTTTCCAAGAGCCCAAAATTATCACCTTCGCAACTTCCTCAGCTGGCAATACGACAACCCGACGCTGGCTTGCATGGCCAGAAACTGTTGTGTAGGAAGTTGTAACACCAGTTCTTTTCCAAGAGCCTCCCGGAGAATTTTTTTCCGTTCCTCTTTGGGCATTGCCCTGAGCATGTCCACTATGTGTAGTGATGTTTGCCCTTTGCTTACTGTGCCTCCCATGGTCTGCATTCTTGTCGTTCAGTTTCTATGTTGCCGGGGTGTCACCTCATTACTCGCTCTTTGGGTTTGGGGAACGTGCTGGAAAATGACAGGCTAATAAAAGCAATCAAGAACGTTAAAACCTTTTAATTATAACTATACAACGGCTGTAAAAAATTATAATAGAATCTTAATGGAAGAGAGAAGATGTGACTCACTGTCCATTAAAATCGTTTAACCACTTACTTTTCCGCCTGTTTTACATTCAATTGTACCTTCTCTGCTTTTTTGGAGTTTTGCCTTCATAAAGAGAGTGCTGCAAGCTTCGCTTTCTTTAGATATTGTTCCCTTGCGCAACTCTGCCATAACTTCAGATGTAGTTTTGTCGGGAACTGCTTGGACGGGTGGGGTTGGTGCAGCAGTGGTGTCGCAACTATGATTTTTGCATACTTCATAAGTAACGAAACAAGCACAGTTTTTGCAGCGAATCTTTTGTTGGTTCAGTGCAGTTAAGAAATATCTTTTAGGCAGCACAATATCTGCACCGTCTTTGATTTCTGACTTGCAAACTGGACAATCTGAATTTGAGTGATTTTGATCAAGTCAGAAAAACAATCGGCACAGAACATGTGCTGGCATCTGATCTCCACCAGCTTGTTCAGTAACAAATCGGACAGAGAGCAGTGTGGATCACAGATTCTGGTGTCTCAAACATTTCGCTGAAGTCGGTGCTGCGGAGAGCAGGCTGCGTGGAATATTTGGGCAACAAGGACCTCGACATTGACTTGTCCCTCCTTCAAACTACTACTTTTATTCTTTCTTAAGCCACGAGACCTCTTTTTTGGACGTCTACCCCCTTTTTCAGCTTTTCAACCAGCAAACACGTTTTGCAGCTGCTGTTATCGGTGTGCGCTTCCCATTCTATTGCTTGGCGTGACTAGGAGAGATAATGTCTACTTCGTCTTTGTCCGCATCAATTTTGAATTTTTTTTCCATGATGACCAGATTTTCCTTGCAACTGTAACTTACTCTTTCATACAGTCCTTTGGATTTTGTAAGTTTTTGCCCGCAAACCCGACAAAGTATGGACAAACAGTGAGCATGCTGCTCACAGCGCTCCACCATGGTGACCAAGGTCACTAGTTGGGTTCGATATTAAATTGGGTCATTCTACGCAAACGGAGTTCCCTATGAAACTCAAACCTAACGTAATAACTTCCAGAAAGATGAATAAATTCAGATTGTTAATCGTTTTTCCCAACAAAACTTCGTGAATACTGCTTTTTCGTTTGAAAGTGACTTTATTTATGCAGAACGCACTTCCGCCACCAATGCCATTACTTGCATTTCGCAACTAGAATAAATATGAGAACAACTACTGCATCTATTATTTTGTCACCTACAAGTTGACATCATAGCTTAGGCATGTTGAAAATGCCTTTTTATTTTATAAATCTATCAACACTTAGTTGCTGCATCACGTTTTCTTGACCGATGCACTCATTTCTTCATGAAGCGTCGTTTGCCTGTTAGTTATTAACTAGAGTAAATATGGCATGCGATGTCACGAGTTAATGGACGGCGGTCGCTAACTAAAGTTCTGCTCTGGGAAATTCTGAAACAACCATGTAATGCAATGCAATGCTGTGGCCTGAGCTCAGAAAAGTTTGACAGCCCTATTTTATCAACAGGGTACTTTTCCTTGTAGTTCAGGTGTAACTCATTTAACTTTAAATGGAGGAGACGCTTCTGTTTGTCAAGCGTTTACCTTTTGTTCCTTCAACTGACTTGTAGTCCTTTGAACCAGGCAAGAGGCAGGAATGTTTCTCTTCTTAGAAGGCTTTCACTCTCCTGCACAGCTCCATCTAGACGTTTTCCAACGTTCGGCTTGGGCTTTGCCAATATCCCACTCGCACTCTCAGATCTTTTGGTCTCCTGACCTTGTACTCTGAAACACTAAACTCTTCCATGATCTGGGCAGTTTTCCAGCTGTCGGGGTTAGCAGTTGTATTTGTTGCTGGCCTGAGGATATTTTCATTTTCTCTAGTATTTGGGCTACAAGATTGTCACAGTCGTCACAGTTCTGTTTTTCATTCTGTTGTGACTGACCTGGCTTTTCTAAATGTAGAAGTTTGGCAACTTTGGTACTAATAACATTGGTCTCCTGTGATCTTTCTTTTCATGTGTGCGGGCTTGCTTTGTTTACTCACTCTATGTGGCTTTATAGGAGATATTCCAAGTTCCGAGAAGCCTTTTTCTTAGTGTCGTTGACGTTTTCTGCCCCTTAAACAGTTACTTTACACGTGTAAAACCGTTTTTCATCAACCTCATTTACCGTGTGCCTATTGTATAATTTTAAAAGGTCACTTTTCTTTCGTGAATAAATAATTTTGTTATATTCCAAATCGTTTCCATGAAAGGTGAAACTGAAAAAGTTTATTTTTTCAAATGCTTCCGAATTCATTTTTTAACGTTATTTCCATCAATTACTATGACTTGTATATTTTTAGTAATGTGACACGAGAAGTAATTCCTTTAATTTATCAATGAAATTGTATAATTGACAATTTTTGGTATCGTAGCATAATCAATGCAGCCATAATTTCATTCGAAGGACAACCGACTGAACTGTCTAAAACCATCTTTCAAATTCATTACTGTGAGTATAGAATGTTAATTGATAATCGTATAAAAACCAAGTGCTTCGAATTGTTGTTAATTGATGTTTCAAAATTATCACAATGATCATGCACCCGCCTGTTGATCGAAAATGCAGGTGTTTTCAAAATTATCTAAGTGCTGTAATTTGCTCTTCAACTTATTAAAACTCAGTGGAACAAAGCTTTAATATAAATAGCTTTCTCATTTTCTCTCTTTATTCGTGATCAATGTGCTGACTTACGCGAAGTGTTTTTCAGTTTCTGAAACAGCCGTGAAGATCATAAAATTATCATGTCATCCGCTAATTGTGTTTGATCCTGTTGTTCACTCAAACTTCAACCGACTGTAATCTTTATTACTGTTTGATTGTGGGAATTTACTGTGTTAAAAATGCAGTTCAGTTATAAATAATTTTAGATAATTTCAGTTTCAAGTTACATTTGTCTACTAAGAAATTTTGTCTATGGGATGATCGCTTGAAATGTCTCAAAGACGATGGACTACATCAAGGGAACTAGGCACACTTGTATTTGTATTTATTGAAAGAATTGAAAGAGACCTGGAAGCCATTTTCCATCAAATGGTCAATAGACCAATTTCGATATATTAAACTTCAACAGGGGTCCGAGGCTGAGGGGACTAAAACAAAAGAAATAAATTATTCATTCGTCAATGCCAGGTAAGATTGAGGAATGAAAAATGTATTCTTTGGTTTTAGTCCCCTCATCCTCGGACCCATGTTGAATTTTAATATATCGAAATTGTTCTATTCTAAAAGGTGCACGTGCATATAGCAGCGGTGCAAAGAAATGCAACGTATGCCTAAGAAAAAAATGTTAATTTTAAATGGTAAGAAAGAACACCTGTTGATTATGTTTTTATTTATGTTTATATCTATATTTATATTTATATACTCCTTCAATTATTTCAGTTTGTGAAGTGAGCTACGAGTTCATCAGTCTTTTATTGTCGAGTGTCACCCTCGTTAAAAAAAAGTTAATTGATTGAGTGAGTGAATGAATGAATGAAGTGAGTGAGTGAAAAAGCTCTTTTAAAAATAAGCAACAATTCTTTTGTAATATAACTATGAATAAACAGACAACCATGTAATGTGTGCACTTCCAGGGCAAACAAGATAATGGGTACGAGGTTCATTTCATATCCATTCTCCTTCAACACTCAAAAACTAAAATTTAGTAGGAATTCTTCAAGACTAGTTTTTTAGTTATCAAAACACTTTGATGTTCCTTTGAAACTGTACCACTACGGATTTTTTTTTGTCAATGTTAATTAGATTTATTAAAGCTCAAAGGTGAAATGTCGTAAGATTAATCCACCTTGCATGCTTCAGAATCAGATTTGTAGTTGGGAATTTACACAGAACATACTTCAATCCTGCCTTGAAATATCCGTGGGCTGCTTTAAACACATTATCATAATCCCTTTGTGATATGTCTCCATCTCTTAGCAAATTTTGCAAATGGAACTTTGTCATGCCTCCCAAGTGGATTGTGTTGATGGGTAAATAAATCTCTTGGTCAACCAAGTCAGTATCATACAGAGAAGTGCTTTTCCTGACCCAAGGTTTGATAATACGGTTTGCAATAGTATTGGCGAGTTTGTTAACTAAGTCGTACACAATATGGTTTAAAGGTTCATCTGACTGCAATAACTTGTTAAATGTTGTAAACATAGGAATCGATCCATTGTGAAAAAACAGAACAACCGCTGTGATGGGATTCTCAAACCTTTGAAATCTGGCTTCCTGAAAGCTTTCACTAAGAAGATATGACTTCAGAGCATTATATTTTTTACGTGTTTGCTCAATGCACCTCTCTAGAGAAAAGAGGAATGTTTTAGAATCTTTCCATATTCCTGACCACAAAAATCCATGTACTAAACAAGAACTCCCTTTCTCTAAGTGCTTTTTTCAAACCAATAATACAGATCAGTAAGTAGATCCTCCACACTGATCCCTGTAATCTTTGTATACTCATCGTGAGCATTGCCTGCAGCTATATGAGCCAAATAACAGGGGCATCCCATTATATACATTTCTGGGTTTTTTGCTTTGCATTGTGATGCCAATGAATCGCGAGTACCAATCATTGAATTGGTATTGTCAACAGAGAGGCTAACTGCTTGACTCCAAGGTATGCCATCAACCTCTATCTTTGCCTGTAACACTTCACGTGATGAAGTATTTGATCATAACTTACATTTTCACAAAATTCTGCCGGTGATGAAAGGGACGAATATGGTTACTACTACTGCAGAACAAATTGTGGATTGATGTTGCATAGACTACAAGAAATAGATATAAATATATATTACATTAATAATTTTGATGTGCATAGTATAATGCTTGCCAAATCTCCATTTACCATTAATTTTTTGGTACCTTACACTCCTTTGTAGGACCTTTTTTCAAATTGGCAACCAATTCTAAGAGTTAGATGAGTTCATACTTCCCTGAATAAACATTTAGTTCATTCATAAAATAATCTCAGTTATGCGATTTAATTGTTGCAGTAGTTGAGAATTTACAAGTTTCTATATTCACTGTTCAAAGCAAACTGTACTTGCTAAGACTGGTAAAACAACTAATTTTTATCAATTAAATCAGCACAAAGCTGGTAAGAAAAACAGTGTGTTGATACAGTAACACCAACCAAGGTAGATGAGGACATATTCATTTTCATCCCATTTAATGCTGCTTTCAGGTTATCCATGTCTCTCTGACTCCCTTGAAAACATGATTGCTTTCATATCTTTGATTGTCCAAACTGGCCTTTTCGAAATCACTTATCCTCTTCTTGTAATTCCCCTGTCCCTCACAACAACAATGAAAGGAACAATATGTGCAGCACTGATGTCCAGAATGTAGTGACCGTATGTCTGTATCAAGCTTACAATAAGAAGCCACAAGCACACAGGATGTGTTAACTGAGTTTACAATGTGCTTTATTGCCTCTTTACAATGGCTAAGCTGATGGTCATTATAAATGGTGATGACATGGCTGGTAAGGTTATCTCGTCCTACACGTCCTACCTGTTGATGGAAGTCCAGAAGACTTCGCGGAGGACCACAGTTTATAACAAAACGAACATTTGGGAAATTTGCACGCATACTTTGTGCAGTAGATGCCACAACAATTCGTATTTTGCCTTTACCTTTTATTGTATTCAACACTCTGTTTTAAATTTCATCCCCGAACTGGAGTGGAAAATTCCAATTAAACAATCACTTTGGTTTTTAGAATCTTTTGGTGAATAAGCTGATGGACCTAACTTTATCATAAGATAGTTCACAACTGCAGCAATGTCATTCATCATTGAACAAAATATGATTGTCTTTTACATGTTTTCGCTCTTCTCTTCTACTCTCTTTACCAACCAAAGGGTTTTTTCCATAATCTTTTTCTTGTTTTTCCTGACACTTAATCTTAAGTTCTGCCTGTTTGGGCTTATTTTTATAACACTAGGGCTGTTCATTACTAATTTGGAAATTATGGTTGCCGAAGTACCTGGATATAATGTTCCTGTAAGTGTCAACACTGGTGTTCTTTGAAAAAATAAATAAATATTTAAAAAGAAAAATATTTAAATCATAAATTAAACATACAATCATACAATAGGTTAAAATTTTCATATATTCCTTTTTGGTAACAAAGTAGCTGGATAGATTTTGAATTAGAATTTCGCAATGCAACCAGGTGGCATACAGATAATAATTTATTGGAGCATATTTTTACAATTGTTGTACAAATTTTTATCCAGATAGGTAATACTGTTTCATTATAATATTTACTGCTATCATGTTATACTTTTCTTTTCTTTGTTAAAGACCTGTAAACTAACTGTGTCACCCAAGGAAAATAAAGACGTATTGTTGCTGTTATTGTATCGATGATTTAACGATTATTATTTGTCAAGTTTGAAAAAAACAAGAAGAAAAACGATATAAAAAAATGTATCAGTCATCCCTTGCCTACAAAGCGACCTTAACATGGCCAGTTCGCCATAAGCTGCTCTAAATGGTTTTGTTCCTTTCGCTGCACTGTAAAGTTGAAAACAAAAACTTGATTAAGTATCATTTCAGTGTTTTATATTTTTATATTCGTATTTGATTTATTTACCTCTACAAGAAACTATAAAGCAAAACCAGTGAGTTTGATTAAGCAAGTTTATTTCTGTCCAAGGGTTGACTGTGAGACTCATCTACAGTGATTAGTTCAATCTTGTTGTGTATTGGTGACTTGTTATTTTTCTGTACTTTCTGAAGTTTTGGGTTCGCTACCTCTTCAGCACTGGCAAAAATTAACTTTGCAATTTCGGGAGACTCGAAACTAGAATCTTTCACCGTGCATCATGATATTCCCAATGACCTTACCTCCATATTTGGTCTTGAACGATGCTGACTAACGGAGATATAACTAGAATTGATACTTCTCGTTGGAGAAGTGATTTGGCTTCCATAAAGACTCTGAATATGACATTTTTCCAAAGCCTGTCGGTAATACAGCAAGGACGTCACTACCTTCCTACAATGACGTCACGGCAGATAACAGCTCCTCTTTCAAAACAATATTCTTAAATCTTTCCTTGCAAACTTTTGAAACAACTTCATTGCTTCCATTATTGAAGGCCATTTTGGATTTCTCACAAAACAATAGATACAAATGATTGACCGGGTTTAAACTAATGAGAATATTAAGTACACAAAGTGGACGTTAAATATGAGGAACGTGGGGATTTCGGAGCAGGTGATCCCTTCCCTCCCTCTCCCCAGTCTTAAACAAGACAGTAGAGCGGAAAATACTATAAATTTTACATGTAAGATCAGTTTGACCAATATCACGCATAGCCCTGAAAAGCGGTTATAGAAGTTTTCCAAGTTGTTCAATCGTTTATCAAGTACCGTAGATCAAGCTCTGGAAAAAAAATTACAATATCGTAGTAACTAGCATAACCTCGTACAGCAATAGGTATGCAAAATTTAGAAAATAATGTCTTACTTTAATTCATGAAAATAATAATAGAAAATAAATCTGAGTTAAAACTAGGTTTGTATGTGTTTCTATTGTCTAACTCCTGTTGAGTGAAAACTTGACAGTTCAAGCACAAATGCATAACACCTCAAATCCACTTTGTTATTACTTCCCCTCACCCCAGCGTCAAGTGCTATAACAGAATTTAATCCAATGTTCCGTTTATCTGAACTCATGATCATAAATAAATCAATATTATCGGATAAATGTTATTGTTCTTCTGTTTCAAATTGAATACCTGTATGATTGGAAATCTAAAATGTTAAAGGCTAGTTGATTTTTAATCTACACCCTCCTGCAGTCAGTCAGGATTTGCACAGGTCGCGACAGTTCTTTCTTTTTTGAAATAAAAATAAATGCCTAAATCGATTTAAGTTGGGGAGAGTTTGTATGTAATAATGGAATAACGGTACTGAAACTGATTAAAATTGGGTGCAAGAATTTGGGAAGTTTCTAACACCAACAAAATATCATTAACTGTTATAAAGAAAGGAGTTAAAGCCATTGCTCTCAGGGTGGACCCAGAGGGATTATTGAGGGTTAATCAGCAGCAGAAGCTAACACCCCCAATATTTCATGACCTGAGGTCAAAGTTATAATTTTAATAGAGAAAGTAAAATACTAGCTCAAGTTCAAAATGGTGCTTAGTTTTGAAATTATACAATTATACAATTGCAGCCCCTTCCACCTGGGCTTAACATTGACAGTTACAGATTCTTTTAAAGAAAAAAATAACAAATTATAACCATGGACGAAAACAAGTTCTGTTTAAGTCATGATTATGTGAACAGTAATAAAACAATGCAACTGCCAGTCAATGCCATTCAATATATTGTACTGTCAAGTTTAATCAACATAAGTTTACTGCAGTAGGGGCAGATAAAATATATAGAGGATATTACACGGTGGCACGAAGATATGAATTTTATTTTCGAGTGGCAAAACAATATTTTACGAACAAGTGCAGGAAGAAATGCTGTCTTTCCCTGCCTCGTGTTTGCTTCACTTGCATACATATCCAGCAGAAGATCTATTAGCTTGTCGCTGAGCCAACATTCGCCAAAGAGGCGAGAGAGTTCCTGGCATATTAGTTGATGTGAGGCAATGAGGAAGTCGCCATTGCTTGACGTGTTCAACAATGCTTTTGTAGCCTGCGCTTGTGCCCCGTGTCTTTTAAACGCAAGAGGAATCCAGTTTAACTCCTCTCGCACTTCCTTCACTATGTCTTTGAGTCTATGAATTTGCAAATGAACCACGAGGCCCACCATTGACAAACAACCATAGTTTTCAATCTGGGCCGCATACTGGGTTCCTTTGTCTAATTTTGGATTTTTAGACATCAAGGCCACAATTTCGTCGCAGCATTTTTGATAGCACTGAATATATAGAGGATATTACACGGTGGCGTGAAGATATGAATTTTATTTTCGAGTGGCAAAACAATATTTTACTTCTCAACTTCCACCATCTTACCAGTTTGAAATTTCTTCACATATTTATTTCATGGGGTAAGGCCAGAGAGAGAAATGGCAAGGTATGCATCTCTGAAAGTTCCGCTTGCGAATTTTTCCCTAGCAAGAGAAAGCCTTGCTTTGAACGACTGGCAACACAACTTCATGCCCAAGTCAAACTCTTTAAGTTGAACGGAAGCAATATCTACCTTGGGTTGGATAAGTCTTCCGACTTTCGGCATTACACTCCTTTGGAGCACAGAGGCTGCAACTTTTATTGCTGGTGGCTCTACTCGATTCTCTGGAGAAGTTTCCAATGTTCATTTATTTCTGATGCCTGGCTCGCTATTACAATCATATTTCATGACCTTCATCTGGCTGTTGTCATTTCTCTTAACGGAACTGACGTGTATTACTTCCCAGTTTGAAAATTGAGTGGCCCTCTTTTGCCAACTCACACACCACACTCCAAGTCTTTCGCATCCAAATGTTACTTGCATGCTTTTTTGATGTTCTCAAGCGTTGGTTCGCAGCCTAAAGGAACAATTGTCAAGGTGCCAATCGTGCTATACTTTTGGTATTTACCTTCAACGCTGGACAATATTTTTTCATTTGCACCCTTTTCAATACAATAAGAAATACAAACACATGGATGACAAATGCTGTACAGTTATATATTCCAAAGCACTTGCCGCTTATTTTTTACCTGCTCTTTTTTTCTGGACTTTTGCTTAGAAAGATTCAAAGGCAACATCTTTTTTCTCTTCCATATTCTAAAGAAAAACCGGGAATATAGTATTACCATCACTTGCAACTTTTTGTGCACATGCGTGACAAAAAACATGTTTTACCAGCCAATTAAACTTCAAAATTTTGAGAATCAAACTTAGAGATTTACCGGCACATGTCTGGAACGTTTTAAATGTCAGTTTTCTTAATGTTACGATGCATTTTAAGCGTTGTTTTGGGTTAATGAGGCATATCTGTTGTTTTGCTATGTAACCCTATAAACCTATATATCACTGAAAAGCTAATTAAGAGTAAATACCAACTTCGGTCCAACTTTAACCGGCAACAGTCAAAAAATTGATTCGGCTCATATTTTCAAGGTAGGTAGGAATCTATGAGAAACAAATCACTGCATGGTTTATTTGGCTCAATATCCATTTATTTTGGAGAAAATCGATAATAACAGAATTGTGTCCAAATGTAGCTTTTGGACCTCAGAATATGGGACCAATTTTGAAGCTTCACGTAACAAAATAAAACATTCTACGCCAAAAAACGTACAAAATATCGAAGAACAACTCTTTAATAAATAGTAACAGCAATATTTGGGCCTTTCGTGTCAAAATTAAAGCATTATTTAAGTATGTGAATTGGCTAAAATTCTGGATTTCGGAAGACGAAATGTTGTTCTTTTTAAATCTCTGCAGGGTTTTTTGGGGAATGATTTAGCTTGAAGAAATCAGATTTTGAAGTTCAACAAAATACGCCATTTTGGCGGTGCCGAGCAGTCCTCTCGATTAATTCCGTATATACACAAACAAGCACAGCTTGAAATGTTTCTTGCTGTACATTAAACACAAGGCAAATTTAGCATGAAATGATGTTTTCGTGATATTACAGGACCAAAATTAAAGGTCTCAGTCCTATATTTTAAGCACTGTTCACGAAAAAGGTTTCTTGTCTTGAAGGCTAGTTTATGCAAAATGCGTACTACTGAAATCGACAACTCCAAAATGGACAACTCCGCTAAAAATAACTTCATACGGTGACACCAGCCTGTGCAATTGAAAATTATATCATAGAAACTCGGGAAAGTGCATTGCAGTTTTGGAAGCGTGCTGTTCGTTCAGGGCTATAGTTGGAGGCAATTGCAGCTTTGATAGACATGACAGAAAGCAAGACACAGAAATAGCCCTCCTCTTAGCCTGTTCAAAGCCAACAGACAGCTATAGAAGCAGTCTCGGTATTTCCGGGACAGTAGACGAAGTAGAACTCATTCTGAGTCGAGCAGCTATATTTAGTCTACCTCAAAATATAAATTCGATATGTCCACTACACTGCTCAAAGCTTGGTTTTGGTTAGACAAGAGGATGAAACAAAAAGTACCCGGTAAAGAGTTCCTGGTGAAGTATCTGGTAAAGAGTTCCCGGTGAAGTATTCAAACAAGGACATAAAAAGTGTCCCAAATGCGACAAGGGAATAGATAAAAACCATTCTAAATTCATTCTAAAGAAAACTGGTATTTTTCTCTCGTTGGCTCAGGTAAACTATTATTACTTAGAATTTTTTGGCTCTCGGATCATCTGTATGACCTCCCCGCAAACCCCCGAAATAACACACTTCCATAACAGTTGGGAACGGCTCGCTCTCAAGCAGCAAGTGTTTATTGTAACTAAAGAAACCAATAGGGCACTCCAAAGTTGCAGAATTTAAGTTTGAATAATGAAAATGCGAACTAAGGGATTTTTCCGAATCCTGAAACTACACATCAACATGAAAAGTATATGGCATACACGGCAGATTTTTTTTTGCTGTGATAACTCAAATTTAACAAGCCGTGGTAGCCGAGAGAATGGTATGATGTATATATAGCTGCATACTAGCTTCAGCTTTGTACAGAAACAGCTGAAAAAGCTTACCACGACACAGGGAACTTTTGTAACCTCGTGGCCTGATTTTAGCGTCTCATTTTTCACAATTGTCATTTACGAGTGTGAAACTTCACAGGCATAAGGTTCTTCCAGTATGACTACTGTGACAGAAGTTTGATAACTTACTATGTTATTGCAAGCAAGATATTACGAAAAGAGACAAATGTTACAAAAGAAGAAAAGAAAAAAAGAACCTAGTCATCAGGTAAGAACCTTAAATGTCATTATCAAAGGCCAGTTTTGGAGCCATTAAACCTACGTCTGGCATTCAATTCTATTAAAGGCGGCTCCACCCACCCTTATGGCGAGTCTAGCAAAAAAAAAACAAGAAGAAATTTAATATTTAGTAA
>JAOCNB020072206.1:0-12464 GCA_026546465.2 Palythoa caribaeorum | reverse complement strand
AGTACGGGCTTAGTCCCTCTGACCCGCGAGGCCACAGTGCCCTATTTAGTGGCTGTGTCATTATCAGCACGTTTGTGCAACACAGTTATATTTATTATACCAGCCACATCGCACAAGCGTTATGCTTCTACTTTACTTTGTTGAAATATAGACTAAATTTAAATTTGTTAGACAATTTCAAAAAAAAATTATATAGAAATATAAAACGTGTGCGCGCACGCTGTTCAGCGATAGAAACACGCGTGAGCGCTCAGAGAAAAACGAGCCGCTGTTGAGTTTTTCTCGCACCTGTTTTAAAAGTGAATCAGAAAATTCACAAGTGTTTTTATCACTAAGAATATAGTTGACAAATAACCAGGACTTTCTTTTTTACCTCCTTCGAAGTGTTGATAACATCAGGTGAGTGACACCACTTTCTATTTCGAAGAAAAATCAAAATCCCCGCGATGTGCTACCGACAAGTCATGTTGTGATGTACAAAGATGCACTCTATTCATATTTGGAGTGCGTCAGCACAGCCAATCAGAACGCGCGTTATATCTGCTTTATTTTATAATTAATACAATAAAACAATGTCCCGTGTGTTTCTTTTGAGTTTTAGAAACACGCTATGACGTTGTAAAACACGAAGGAAGTGTTGAGAGAAATAAGGAGAAGACGAGTAGTCTCGTTGCTTTCCGAGGGTTCTTAATCTCTAGCGTGTTTGTAAAACTCGACAGAAACACAAACGACGCCGTTGTATTGCTTTTAGAAAAAAGTTTGCAAACACATTTATCGATTTGACTAAAGTTTAGGTCAAGCTCAAAAGCTGCAGTGACGTAACGTGACGTCATTTCGTGATTTCTATCCTGCTTTATAAAACGAAATTAAACCCATCAAAGCTTGCATTTTATAGTATCTATATTCTTAAACGTTTTCGACCGTTCAAAAACGTTTATTTTTTTCTAAAATTTTTCTAACATATTTTAGCCTGTGTTTCATCATTTTAAAAGCAAAATTATGAAAACAAACGTGTTATTATTGCGTAACGTTTTTGCTGTTGCTTTGCATGACAAACATATATATTTTTACGTCTTACAAAATGAATAGCGGGTTTTGACAAAATCCCCAAAGATGCCAAAGAAAAAAGATAAAATGGCAATATTGGTTTTCTAAACAAAATAAATAATCGAAAAGGTAGTCCGACATGGCCGCTATGACGTCATGTAAAAACGCTCTACAGTAAGAGCCCAAGTGTCTATGTAATCTTAACTGGGACAAGATTCGTACTCACTTTATTTTTTAAAGTCTTTTAAGAAGAAGTAGTTTCCCGTTCTTTTGAGGCAGTGACAAATTTTTAATTGTTCGACGGTTCAGTTTTCGTTATGAAAATCGATTTTGATGAGGGAAGAAAAATGTAAAACCCTGAGATAAACTAACACCCTCAGAGTCATATTATATTGAGATCTACAAATCTCAGCCATTGTGACGCGAGCCACTTGAGGCCAAAATTCCATGGGATCACAGAGGTGGGAGATGAAGCGGCTATGCCCTGACTCCTCCTACAGTACAGAGTTTTTTTGCATTCCATCGCCCTTTTAAAAGCAAATTTTCTTTACTCCTTCTGAAAATGCAGTCTTCTACTAATTAGTTTTTACTTTCTCTCTACTGTCTGCAGATGATCTAAGAATCGATATCATAGCCGGTGTGACAGCTGCAGTGTGCATTGTAATTCTGATTCTCCTCATGACGTTTATGAGGTAAGAAGTAATTGGCAGTTGATTGACAGTTTCCTGGTCCAGGACAAATGCACAACTGTGTAACTTGTTTTGCTGCGTCAATAATGCTTACAAAGTTTAGGTCGGTAGGATGAAGGAATTTCTGAGTTCGAGTTGAACTTTTGTTGTCATTTCAAAACAATTAAGTTCAAGTTGAACTTTTGTTGTCAATCTAAAACAATTGAGCTCGAGTTGAACTTTTGCTGTTCCAAAACAATTGAGACCTAGTTGAACTTTTGTTGTTTAATTTCAAAACAATTGAGTTCGAGTTGAACTGTTTTGTTCTAAGACAATTGAGTTCAAGTTGAACTTCTGTTGTTCCAAAACAATTGAGTTCGAGTTGAACTGTTTTGTTCCAAGATAATTGAGTTCAAATTGAACTTTTGTTGTTCCAAAACAATTGAGTTCGAGTTGAACTTTTGTTGTTCCAAAACAATTGAGTTCGAGTCGAACTTTTGTTGTTCCAAAACAATTGAGCTCGATATATTGAAAACAAGGATAAATTATCGATTGATATTAACTAATAAAACGTTTTGGACTAAAAATCATCTTCAGTATGATCTAATTATACACTGACATACAACATGATTAAGTATGTGGTTTACGTAATCCCCGAGGGATACAGGCTGGCGATAAAACATTGTACTTGTTTGTTAAGGCTGGGTTGTTGACCGTGCAATTAAAAGTCCTGCTATTATTTTTCTCTTAAATAAAGATTTCTCTTTATGAAGAATATTCCATGTGTAAGAATGACTTAGATGACTTGAGAGATGGAGTGTAGGTTGTGAATTGTGCAAAGGATTCTCATGTTCAATTGAGTTCGAGTTCGACTATTTTTTTCCAAAATAACCGAGTTCGAGTTGAACTGTTTTGTTCCAAAACAACTGAGTGCGAGTTGAGATGAACATCTGTTGTTCAAAATCTGGGGCTGGAGTGGGTTGGGGATGGGGAAGATAGTGTAGAGGGTAGAAAAAAACGATTTGACGGTTGATAAAACACCTTTCTTTTTGAGTGAGATGGCACCAAATATCTGATTTATTTCCTCAAGCAAATTGTTTTCCGTTTTAGACAGTACAAACTAGAGAGAGAACTGAGAAGCCAGCTGTGGAAGATAAAATATTCTGACCTGCATTCACTTTACAGACGGAACTCTATTCAGTCCCATTGCAGCCACTCGTTGGTTTGTATAACTTTGTGTTTTCGATTTTCAAACTTTCGCTGTCGCATATTTCTTCTTATTGTAATAAAATAATCTGTTTTATATTTACAGAACGAAGATGATATGGAACTTGAAAAGGATCCAGACGGTAACAAGCTGACCACAGTGTGTCTGTATAAGGTGTGTCGTCGACTTGTTTTAAATCCTCTGTTTTCCATCCCCAGAAACAAACTCCGATCGGACACAAGACTGTGCACTTTGGTTGCTCAAAGTTTCTTCATCTTTCTGATTAACACTAGCCAACTACTTAGCATTAAAAATAAAATCCTTTTTCATCAGTTTTATTTGATGATCTCACGTCACACACAAAATGCGTTTGGTCACACGCAATTAAGATAAAATATGACTTAGACAACAGCATATTTTAATATTGCAATCCATGGTTGACAGAAAAACACTTATATTCGGGCCTGCTTAATTCTTTATCCCGTAAACTTTGTCCTTGAACAAAAAATGACTAAAGGCAAAACAAATTATTTGCAACCTTGATTGAAATTGAAACTTGTCAGAGTGGTGTTTAGTTGAGAAACGCTATGATGTGTGAGTGATTGCCTGACGCCAGAGAGTAAAAGCATTCCAGTGACCTGTAGGATCCAATTCAAATTATCTAATCTATGCATGCTACACACGCATGGAATTTATGTCAACTATCCCTCAACTTGGTGGGTTATACTCACACGAATCCATCTAATAGCAATTGCAACTTCTCCACATTACTTAAATGATGTATGAGTGTCTAAAAGCAGCAGAGGTTAGTTTTCGTCACAAAGGATTGGATTTGGCAGGATTAATAATGATTCACCAGCACTATAAAGGCAATTAATGCATCATTGTAGCAAAACTGCAAACTGAAGAAAATGATGTTTCCCCTTTCCCTCTACCTATTCCCAAGCGGCTCGCTTTAATCACCGACTCTTACAGGCGGTTTTGTCTTCGCCTATTTTGCCCTTTTCCCGAACAATACCGTCATTTTAGCATTCTGACTTTTTTGAAATTTTGGAGAATAATGAGGTCTAAGGCCACGAAACCTCGAGCTAAGAAACCTTTTAGAAGTAACTAGTTATCATTTGCGTTATATACCAACCATTGCCATTTCTTTGCTATCATAGGGCAGTCAGGTCACAGTTACAAAGCTTACATCGCGGCACATCTCTTTAACAAGAAAGGTTCATCTGGAACTCAAACAAGTAGGTTTTACTTGAATAGTTTAATATTATTACACACAATATCATATCATATCATATATCTATAGAAGAAATGTTTGTGTTGAAACAAGCTTCTTTTTCTCAGAAGAAAAAACTTCTGAGTCCCTAACGGGAATCGAACCCATGACCCTCTGATTACCGGTCAGACGCTCTACCCACTAAGCTACAGGAACTCACGTAGGGAACGGGTCACCTAACTTGGTTCTTATAGATGGAACGTCGGGTATATGCCCTGCTAATTGCTAGGCTCAACATATCCACACGTTGGTAAATTAGTAGTTGTACAAATCGTCAGCTTGTAATTAAGTATAGAAGAAATGTTTGTGTTGAAACAAGTTTCTTTTTCTCAGAAGAAAAAAACTTCTGAGTCCCTAACGGGAATCGAACCCATGACCCTCTGATATGCCCGATGTTCCATCTATAAGAACCAAGTTAAGTTTCTTGCACAAAACAAAAATTGTTTTACTGACACGATAGCTGTTCAAAGAACGAAAGTGAAAAATTCCCAAACTCGCTGAAATTTGATTTACGTTTTCTTCTTCTTCTTTTTTGATAGTTACATTAGTCGTGATTTACTCTTTATCTAGTGATTATTCACATTTATTCATATATGAGTTTAAAACTGTTCGAAAGAAAGCGGCTACTCAAGTTGAATGCTCAGAAAAATGTTGATTCTCTGACGCGGATCAAACCCGCAACCTTCTGATTACAGGTCAGATGCTCTACCAACTGAGCTGCAGAGACTCACATCGGGAATTGAGTCACAGGTTAAGTTCTTATTGATGGCTTCCCGCTGAAGGTTGGGAGTTCGATTCCCGTCAATGACTCGGAACTTTTTGTTTGAGTGTTCAAGTTAAGCACGTTTCTTTTTAACTTCAGTTAACCAAGTTGTAAGCTTCCAATCATTTGGATGGCGTTTAAAGCGATTTAAATTTAGTTCTGATTAGAGTATCTAGATATGAATAAACTCGCTAATAATAAAAAAGTCATTATCCGTGTTTCAGTAGCAATATTCGTAAACAGATAAAACAAAAACATTGTTTCAACTAATTCTAAACAATTTAAAACCACTTTCCTAAATGCTGTCTAAAAGGTATATAGTCTTCCAATGAAAAATGTCCATCTTGAACTTTGTGTCATTCACCTGGAGAAATCAGTAACAACCGCAAAATCTAACACTATTCTAGCCCACTTCGGTGGATAATTGTTAAATATTATTTCATTGTGTTTTGCTGTCTTTGTCTTAACTGAAAGTTTTATTTTATAACACACTCAATCTATAGTGTAGAGGCAAAATCAAACTGAGGAAACTCTGTGATTTTAATCAACAGATGAGAGACATAAGGCAGAAAAACCTCAACCCTTTTATTGGCGCGTGCACAGACGCCCCTCATGTCTGTATTGTAATGCACTACTGCTCTAGAGGAAGTCTTAAGGTAAAATGTATATGATAGAAGTATCAACACATTTTGTGGCTGGTATTCACTCAAAGCTAAAAAGCTAATCCTTTTACGACCCTAAGTGGCCCATAGAGCCGGTGCTTATCCTCGGATGAGTATCATTGACTCCCCCTGGACGGGACACTAATCCGTCGCAGGTTATCCCCCAGTAGAAGCTGGTACTCATTTTACCGACCTCGAGAGGATGGAAAGCTGAGTCAACTTTGGCGGAAAAGAAGGTTACACAAATGTTGAACACTCGGTTGAGCCGGGGGTTGAACCTGGGACCTTGTGGTTAGAAGGCAGAGATCTTACCATTGCGCCAATCACGACGCCGTCTGGTATTCATTCAGTAAGGATAAAAAGATTAACTAGCTCCAAGATAGGATTTATAAAAGTGCAGCTACTTCCTTCGGAATCGACGTTAAATAAAGTATTTGTATTTATTTATTTATTTGTTTGTTTGTTTGTTTATTTATTTATTCATTTAAATAAGGTTAAGAGATAACAGACAACCATCGTTTGTTTGACATGGTGTGTGCTAAAACCTTTGTACTCTCAAATTATGTTATACAAATTTGAATTATTATATAAGAGAACTCGCTGAGACAAATGACATTCTTTATTGTTAGGATGTTTTGGAAAACCCAGATGTTGCGATTGACCATTTGTTTGTTGCGTCACTAGTGGTCGACATTATCAGGGTGAGCTCATTGCAAGTTAATTTTGCCTCTTTTCTAGTTCATATTTAAACAGTAGGTTCACCACATCGATTGACATTGCAGATAAATCTAGAATCCAAGACTAATCAAACAAGCAACTTTCATGAATTGGAAAACTTAATTCGTTTATACGAAAATTAAACACATATTACATTTTTCATCTTTTTCCATTTCCTGTCACGATTGTATCATGGCTGTCTCAGAAAACAAACATAAAAAAGCAAAATGCGGGCTGTTGTTTGCCAGCCAGCAGCAAAGGAAAGATAAATTAACTCCCAGCAGAAAGAGTATGAAAATAGCTGATTTCATCATTGGATTAACCCTTTGCAATTTTTTGTTGCTATTCTTTAGTACCCTGAAAACACAGGACATAAATTGTCCCGCAACTAGAACAAGGACAAAACAATTCCTAATCTCTGCAGATTAAAACTTCCCAGCAAAACATATTACCAATAACTTGCCAGCCAGCAAGAGAAGTTAATGTGGAACGGATGTTTGTGGAACAGCTTTGCAGGGTGCTCTTGAGAATCTAACCGTAGTTTTCGTAATCGTGTAAGGCAATGCTATATAATAATCTGCGTTTTAAACGTTCTTGCAATTCATTGGCCTCACTGAAGCATATTTTTTGATATGCCTATTGCACAAACTGTTCAAGTGTCCAATTTTCAAAAAATAGGGGCTGTTTAGTTCAAGATCAAAAACTTGGAGGATGTTATTTACTAAATGTGAAATTGCTAGCAGACTTCTTGTTCAAATCCCTGTCCAAATTTGTATTGTTTTTTAGGGCATGACATTTCTGCATAGCTCAGAAATTAGGTCCCATGGCAACTTGAAGTCATCGAATTGCCTTATTGATAGCCAGTGGGTCCTGAAAATAACTGATTATGGCCTTCCAACCTTTCGCTGGAAGGCAATGAGGAATAGCATCAGCGAGGATATGTTCTTTGAAGGTATTGATAATTACAATGACTTACTGCTAAGTAACTTCGTACATAGGCAAACCTTTTGACTTTGGCTATATTATTTACATTTTTAACTATGTTCTTTTGGATATATACATATTAAAAGAACTGTCAATATTTTTTGGGTTCAAAGGCTGGTTAAATTTAACCCTACTGATTAAGTCAAAATTTAAACAACAATTTTCTCTCCAAGGACAGATTACGGTCCTACAAAACACTGTTTAGAGTTTCCCAGGAAATATTTATGTTAATTCCAAAATTACATTATTAACCAGTGTGTATATCACCTTGGAAACAAGAACATGAGTTATATTTAGCAATTCATTCCTGTTAAAATCAGTATCATTCAAATTATCGTCTTTCTAACAATTCGTCCCAGGAACATAAACAAACAAACTGAGTCGGTCGCTTTTTGAATTAGTACTTTCGATTCCCTGGAATATTTTTTATTTAATACTTTACGATTTATCACTACTATTAGATCCGAGTGGTTCAGAACCTAAAACATTTCTTTGTTATAACGACAACAGTAGTTTATTCATGTTTGAAACAATTTACAACTTAATATTTTTACTAAAAAAAGGAAAGTGAGCACTGGCTGCCTGGGATAACCATATTGGCTATACAAGCCAGGCAGCCAGAACTTCACGTGGATCAATTGTGTTTTTTGTTTAGCACAAAGAATCATAATATATTCGGCGAAATTAAGGTGTTTGTTCTCTCTTTGCTTATTCCTATTTTTCTTGAATATGCATCGAGATAAACAAACGGCCAGCAGACTAACGAGGCATCTCACCCGGCAGAACAAGAAATTTTGACCGTGCGTCCTATTATTCTTTAAACGTTGAATCCTAAACCGCTTTTTGCAGGGTTCATACGGACTCTGGAATCCCGGAAAACTCTTAAATTTTGTAGGCCCTAGAAATCCCTGGAAAAGCGTTGGCAATTTTCATCTAAGGCCCAGGAAGATCTCAAAAAGGCTATATTCTATAAATTAAATTTTGTAGATGACGTACGAACCCTATCATCCTGTAAAACCCTGGAGTTTTTTAAAGCCCTGGAAATCCCCAAGAAAAAAGATTGAAATCTTCATCTAAAACCCAGGAAGAAGCCAAATTAACTATATTTTATAAAGTAATTTTTGTAGATGACTATTAAAATTGGGGACTTTCTCTTGATTTACACATAAGTAATTTTAAACTAGTGGAAAAAGATATCGATTTTCTGAGTGCAAAAAGCCCTGCAGGAAAAATATTGGAAAAAAGCGGAATAATACCCAGGAAAACCCCGGAGTTTTCAGATTTCGGAGGTGTACGTCGAACGTTGTGGGCTTTGTACTCACAAAGTATTTTGGAGAGAAATCGTAGAACTGTAAGCTAACTACCCTATTTGTAGAAATGTTAATGGTAAACTAAATCTTCCAGCGGATTCTTTATGGACTGCACCAGAAATCCTGAGAATGTACCCTCGACCACCTCAAGGAACTCAGAAGGGTGACGTGTACAGCTTTGCAATTATTCTGCAGGAGTTTCACACAAGGGAGGGACCTTACAGTGGCAACTATGATATTGATCCAAAAGGTACCACATGGTTTTTTCCCCTTCTTCCATAGTTAACTTGTTGTATCGCTTACTGTAAATATTATTGTATTGTATTGTATTGTATTGTATTGTATTGTATTGTATTGTATTGTATTGTATTGTATTGTTTTGTATTGTTTTGTATTGTATTGTATTGTATTGTATTGTATTGTATTGTATTGTATTGTATTTTATTGTATTGTACTGTATTATAGTGTTGTGTTGTGTTGTGTTGGTAGAAAATAAAAACTACCTATTTTGCATAAAAAGAATACTTCAAAAAACATTTCTTCTTTGTTAGAAATAATTGAGAGGGTCAAGGGAAGTGAAGTGCCGCCATACAGACCGATTGTTCCCAATGCTATCGCTGGGATTATGGAGTTACATGATCTGATGAAACACTGCTGGGCAGAGGAACCAGACCAGCGGCCGGACTTCTATGAAATCAGGAAAACTGTCCTAAAGGCACTTAGTAATAACGGAATGTAAGCACGTGTTGTTTAATATTATTTTCCAGGTTAACTTGTGTCGAGATTTTTTAGCTATATGGTTTGTATAAGTCACTTCGCTGATGTAATGTTTAGTTATTAAGTAACAATCCGAGCAAGAACTAGGCAGAACGGCAATTGATGGAATGCTGAAAGGTGCTAATTGCGATATTGTTAAACCGTTAATATCATTGGCCAACCTTTGAAAATTGACCATATCTTCATGAGTAAGCTAATTTTTTTCTTTTTAAATTACTAATTCGTCCCCTTCTAGTTGAAACGTTTTTGTACTATCATTTTTGTTGTTTTGACGAAGTCGAAAGAAAACAAAAGAAGGTAGCTCGTTGGCTAAACCACTTGTGCGATCTTAAACTAAATTTTTAGTTGATGATCCTTTCCTTCATATCTTTTCCATTCTTTAGGAATTCTACAGAAGAAATCATTGCCTTTGATATTAATTTTGAAAACTGAAGTATGAAAAAATAAGCGCCTGTGCATTATTCTCTATTCATGCTTTTTATCCAATATTTTGCTTCTTTTGTATTAATCTGCGATTTTTATTTTGCAGTAAAACGAACATTGTTGATAACATGGTTTACATGATGGAGAAATATGCAGATAACTTAGAAGAAGTTGTGTACGAGAGGACGGAACAGCTTATTGAAGAGAAGAAGAAAACAGAAGCCCTATTGGATCGAATGCTGCCAAGGTCAGATGAGTTCATTTGAAATATGGACGTATTGTGTTTTTGTCCTGTTACGGAAGCTGCTTGTGTCTTTACACAATTTGACTTCTGGTTCATGTTGTGTCGGAATGATTAGCTCAGTTTTATATCATGATGTGGAGATACTTTTAACGGCTTATCAGTTCACAACTATTCAGTACAAGTATTCGCACGGGCATAAAGATTATGATAAGAGAAATTACAATGCAATAAAAGATAGCACCACAGATTACATTCTACCATTCACACATCGCTGTTCAACGAAAGAGGGAAAAAATTCGCGCTTTTGCACGTACGTGATTGGTTGACTTGTCTCTGTAAATGTCCGAGTTGCGATCGATAAGTTTATTGACGCTTCCCGTGAGGAACAGTAGCGAGGCATCGCGAATAGGAGACAAACTAGCGCAGAGATGAGATAAAATTCATAAAAAATACGTAAGTGATCAACTTTTAAGACTCGCACTGGTACTTCTTGTTGATATGTTCGACTTTGACTGAAAACTGGTATTGAATTTGGCTATAATTGTAAAAAGCAGGAAACACTTTTTAAAGTGTATTGTTTTTTTCTGACAGACCTGTTGCTGAGCAGCTGAAGAAAGGCAGAGCTGTGGAGGCAGAAAGCTTTAGAGAGGTTTCCATTTATTTTAGCGACATTGTTGGGTTCACTAGCCTCTCAGCGGACAGTACGCCTATGCAGGTACGCTAGCTTTATTACAGTTACAATCTGCCCTGATGGTTTCAGCCAATTAAAACCAGTTAATTGTCGTGTTATTTTATGAAAAAGTGCATTATTATTGCAGTGGTATAACTGAGAAAGTCTTCGTTCTTTGATCAGGTATGATAAACATATTTAATCAGTTTTTCAATGTGCATTTTATCAAAAAATAATGGATGGATTTTGTCTCGCCAAAACTCTTTCGTGCGTGTTAAAAAAATTCTTAATAATCTCGTTAAGATTATCGATAAATTATGTGGAAGCTGGTAGGTAAGGGGAGATTTTTAGTCATAAAATTACCTTTGAGATGCCAACAGCATATATAAGATGCTTAGTTTCCATGGTGAGTACTGTCACGCGAACATCGTGTGATGTGTCATCATACCTATATGCCATTCCCAGACTCCCGCTTTTTATTTCGGGAGAAATAACAGTTTTAAGATACCCTTCTCTTATCCCTGAAGACCCCCTTTTCATACATTTTCAGTTGTATAAGACCCTCTTAAGAGTAAAATTGATTTGTTTTAGATGAGTTGTTGGGCGTCTTCGATTTTTATGGGTAGTTTTCACTTGACGTCACAGCAGCCATGTCCTCGAACATAATTTTGATAATTTCTTTTGTTTTGTTTTGATTTCTTTTGTTTTGTACACCAACGTGGCTTGAATTGGGGTACTTCAATTTGAAAACGTCTGTCTGTAAACATTACGTAAGCAGATATCCGCCAATACAATCTAAATTACTTTTCTTGTTTTAGTAAACACAAATGTATAAAAGTATAACAACTGCTCCGGTTAATCTGCAATATACATGTGCTCGATTCATGCCAAGGGTAAATCGGGTTCTGCCGTTCCGTGTACACTACAAAAAGAGGGACTGTGAGATTTGGGTTTAGCACATATATGTAGCCTTTAGCTTGATCAGCACAACTTGGTCTCTACTCTTCAACAAGTGCTTCTAATTGTACTGTTTTCAGGTTGTAATGCTGCTTAACGATCTTTACTCGATATTTGATAATATCATCAGGGAGTACGACGTTTATAAGGTGAGTACCATTTGTCAATTTTTACATCTTTGTGCTTGGTTCCCACTTGCGAAATTCGCACTAGCTCGGTTTAGGTTAGAAAGGTATACAAATACAAAGGAACATAAAAAACAAAGTATTTCATCATTCATGTTGCGCTGAAGGGCGCACTTCATTTTCTTGTTCTGATAACTGTTAACTCAGTGAATAGAATAATGCCGCCATGTAATTTTTGTTTACCGTGATTATCATTGAAAATGTAGTAGCTTTTAAATTATAGCAGTTTTGTTCGGTTATATAGCTAGCAATGATAAAGCTGTTCTTTTATATGTCAAAAATATTTTTTTTGCAGAGTAATTATGCAAGTTATTTTGTCAAGTTTCAAAAACTGATAAGATTGTTGTTGATGAATCAGTAATGAATCAGGATTTGATATCGTGCTAATACAAACCCAAGGAATTTTCAGCATTGGGCGTCAAATGCAAGTCAGAGTTTCTGATAGTGCAGGAATAAATAGCATTTCACCGACTTTGCAACCCCAGTCAACTTAGTGCGTACTATTAACAATTGACACAAAATTATCACTGAACAATTTCCATATAATCATGTTCGAAAGTAAGTACTTCTCAAG
>JAOCNB020072205.1:0-20447 GCA_026546465.2 Palythoa caribaeorum | reverse complement strand
CTTTTTCAGCACAACTCAAGTTATTCATTGCTTCATTTAATTTTTCACTTGTCTTTGAGTGCTTGGATTTTAATTCAATGATTTTTTTTTCATTTTTTTAAAAAATTCTTCTACAATTTTAAATTTTGAAAGTGACAATTCTGTAAGGGACTGAGTCAGTATGGCTGCTTGTTTGCTATTTTCTGTTATGGTTTCAAGTAAATTTTCTATTTCAACTGTTCTTTCCTCAACTAATTTGCTCATTGCTAAAACAGCTTCTGCATTATCAGTCTGATCAGCGTCTGCCCTGTCAGTCTCAGATTTCCTGTTTGAACAAGATCCAACTCGACTTTCTCGAACAACTGTTGCTGGAAACTTAAACTCAGAAACGAGTAGTTCATCTACAGCTTTTTTATTTTCATTCTTAGAAAGTTCTGCTTTTTTTAACTACTCTCATCAAAGATGAACGGACACTTTTAGGATGAGGAATATCGGATGGTTGATTCTATATTTCATACCAGTAAATAAATATAATAAAAGATTCTGAATTAATAAAAAAAGCGATGGCGTCACTTTTTGCCATTCTGACTGGGCCTAAGACCTTAATTTAATGGGGCACAATATAATTAACTGAATATGTATTTTGCACTCATGATTTCCTTAATTAAGTAAATAAATATTTAAACGAAAATTTAAAACCTATTAACTTTCTTTTGAGCCTCACTTTGTCCTATTTTGTTCTTAATTTTATGGCGATTTCAGACACAATGTTCTCATTGAGTTTTTTCTTAATAAATTTGGGTTTGGCAGGATAAGGGGTTTTGTTTTTATTTTTGACGGCAAGGTTTGGGTTGTTAAAAAGAGCGGGAAACGTGAATGACATTGTAGTTTTCAGGGATAGGGATGCGAGAATCCACTTAAGAATCCTGACCTCCTATGAAAAATAAGAAAATGAACGGCTTGCCTTATCGTATCCAAAACTCGGAATTGGTTTTACATCAAAATAAGAATTACCTCTTGAAATACTTCTTGATGAACTTGAAAAACGACTTAACGAACATGAAACTTGGCACCAACATTTTAATCATAGAAACAAATTCAACTATTTGAACTTTGAGGTTGCTATAGCAATACATTCAGTCTCAGATCTTTTAGTTTTAGAAATGAAAATTTTTCATTTTTTTTCTATAACCAAACATTTTTCATTTAAATGATTTAGCTGATATCAGCTATGGTGGACACTATGCATGATGCAAAACAAAAGTTTATTTTGTTTTGGGAGTGCCAAAAATGCTTCTAGTTTCAGAAGGAAGACGGGACTGGGACCTAAAATGTTGTCATAGGAACAATGTAATATTTAACAATAAGACCCGCAGCCCGCAAGAGCTATGGATAATTGCTCATGAGGCGAAGCCAAATGGGCTATTGATCAGTGGCCCTTAAGGGATAATTGTTTTAGTGTCACTCAACTAGTTGGACAGAAAAGACAATAATAAAATTGGCAAATTCATGTCGAAGAAATATTTATTTGGAAATAAACTGAAAGAAAGCGCCACGCTCAATTGCACCAAACTTTGAACTCAGTGTCGTCTTCTTGCCTTACAGTGCTAACCGAATAAAAACCTTGCGAGACTTTCATTTAATTCTTCTTTTTGCAGCTCCTGCATAACCGTTTTAAATTTTGGTTGGTTTACAAATCATTCTATGATAAGAAAGTGACAATATATTTGAAAAGAGTTTTGAAAAAAGTAAGGCTTGATTTGTTTTGAATTTATAAACAAAGTTCGTAGTTTTTTCTAGTAACAAAAAAAACAAAATTTAACATTAAAGACTTTTCACCCATTTCGTTTGTACTGCTTATAAAACTGTAATTAATTCCTCAAAATTTATTCAGCTAGCAATGCATGGTTTCAGTGTTGGATTGATGATATGAAAATATATTTTAAGAAAATGCTAGAAACCATGTAGTAGAAAAACTCTTTTCAAATTGTGTTGAATATACCTCCCTGTTGACATTTTCACTCTGTAAAGTAAAACAGAAAAACAAAATTGATGATTTTTATTTCAGCACAGTTACTTCAGTCCCCTATGATAAAATATGCATGATAATAGCATGATATATTTTCCTTTGTTTTGAAATTTGTGGAAAACAAGTTATAATTTATCAATTATTAATAAAAGCAGGAGTGTTTTCACCTCAATTGTACTTGATTCTATGCATCATTCGTTCATCCCTACAGTTATATACCAAAACAGCATAGAAGTTACTATTTTATTTTTACCCAGTCAATAGCTGCAAGCTTGATTCTGGCTTCACCAAAGTAGATTCTTTTGGGGGCATAAACTAAAATAACATTGTGGAAGGACTCGATCCAGTAGGTGTCAGGGCACTAAAATTTAGAAAAAGTTTGATTAGTAATTGTTTTATGTAAAATGATTTGCCAGTAAATTAATCCTTTGATATGGAGTAATAATTACTCATTTTCATCAAATAATTTTGAACACAATATTACTCGACAAAGTAACTTCTAAAACAATATTACACTGTTTTCTGTAAAAGCCAATTTAGTACTGAAAATGAACGCCACACTCCACCAGATTTAATAGAACTGGAAATGAGAGGCGGGGTTACATTAGTCAAATTCTATGATTAATGCTGTTTTATGATTCTTGATATCTTACTTTACAATTTACCTCTGAGAAAATACAATAATGACCAAGCAAATTAAATATTCTAAAACTTACACTTAGATAATCTTCAGCATTTTTGAAAATAGTGGTGCTCGTAATGGCCTTTTTATAGGCTGCTGGAGCCTCTGGCTTTGTTATTCTTGCTTTTTCTCTTAAATAATTTGCCTCCATTCTGCAAAGTGATTCAGCAAAACAGTTGGTATGATTACCCTGGCTAAAATGAAAATCTTTGTTAAACAAATTTTCGATAAGTTCCACTTATCTTCATCAGCTGTTAATATTTAGACCGGTTAAAATCTCAGACACATCCAAGTTGAAATGATAAAAAATGACAAGTCCAAGTCAAAGTACATATTGGACTCGCAGTTCTGTAACTATTCACTGGTAATCGCATAGCCTTCGGTGAATAATTGTTAATAATATACAGAAAGGAAAACATGTTGTCACAGGTGCCATTTGAATCTACTTCCCCTGAATTACAAGTCAGGTGTGATAACCACTAAGATACAAGTTTGTATGACAGAAATTACACAATTCTGTACATACACATATTAAGAGGCTGTCCGCGTAAGAAACGACCACTGAATTTTCGACAGAAAAGAGATTTTCTTCAAATTTTGTGCACTGAAAGTACAATCTTTGTGATGAACAAAAACAGCAATATTTTCACTTGCAGCCCGTTATTTCAATTTTTATGACGATTTTTTCTAAGGACAGTCGGAAACCACGGAAGTTGACTTTTTCAGAGTCAAATGTAGGCGTTGCGGCAATCGCAATAACATGACATATCTCGTCTTGAATCTACTTTCCTGTCCTTAGTTTGGTAATAAACAACATTCATTGCTGGCAGTTTATTGAATTCTACTGTAACTCCATCTGAACCAGACAATTAATTACTTTATTTTTATATATAATTAACATGTGTGGAAGAAGAAAGGAACATTGAATAATCCCTCGGAGTTTGAATTTCCCTCTTGGACTGTTTAAGGGATTATTGTGAGGAGTTCAAGTTTCCATAAAAAGTTGAACCTATAAAATAATTTGGAGTTACAGGTACATTATGGTGTTAGCATTTTGTAAGGCAACTCTTATTTTTTAGTACTGTTCACATATCCTTATAAACAAGAGAACAATCAGAATTGATTTTGAAATCAATACAAACCTTGCAGGTCGGTTATGAGCAGTTTGCCCTCTGTAAAAGAAAGTGACCAGTGAGCAAAAGTAAGGCAAATAAGACCACATTCTGTGTTTGACCCTTTGTTTGTAGGTTTCCCATCATTAACAAAGTCTTCGTGAAAGCACCATTTGTTTCTTATTCCAAAGTAAAGACAACACGCTCCTTCCTGTCATTATGACGTTCCAGAACAAAGCAGGGAATTACTCTGAAAAGAAATTAAACATACAATGTAGCATATCTGAAGGAATGATTGAAAAATAACAAAATGCATTTGATTGTTTACATTCATTGTATAATACCGTATGAAAATCAAGCTATAGCCTGAGAGGTGGAGTTTTTTGTCAAAGATAGACTTAATTAACAAAAAAAACCACCCCAGAACTATGAATATTTTATCGACATAAATCAGATCCTTAATCTTACTTTGCTGTTTCCTTGAGCGAAGCAGGTGCAATTCTTTCGAACTGTGCAGCAAGGTGAGCAACTACCATTTGTTTGTTCCAATCCTTAGTGACAAATGAAGAGAACCACAACTAAGTAACACTGCTATAGATATAGTGCTCATCATATTTAATGTTTTGTTCAACAGACTGTAATAAAAAGACATTCTGCTTACCTGATTTCATGGCGGAAAGGAGGTTTCGAATAACTTCCCGCTAAACCGTGATGGTTTGGAATGCATTGTCAATTTTGAAATGATGGTTTGTTATTAATTTAGCAACACCTTCGCACGTCAATTTGGTAGAGTTAAAAATGAAAAACACCAGGTGAAATATCCTTACAATGTGAGATATACGAATGGCAACTGAATCTACTGTATACAGGGCTGACTATTCAATGTCTCTACCACTCAGGGGAAAATCTTTCCGTGTTGTTGGTGGCCATCTTGTCCTGTTACCTATATTTTCTTTCACAAAATCATAAAAATATTTTGCAATGTACTTTGGTTTTTTTTTGTTCCATCAACATGACACCAAAGCATTTTTCTTGCAAATCCTTCCATTGCAGCATGGATAGCAAAGCCATAGTGTTTTAGCTTGTCATGTCCATGCTACCCTGCAGTTGGACAATATAAAATGCAGTTGAAACCAACAATATCAATTATCAGAAATCAACCTGAAAAAATCTTTGTAAGGCAATACAATGTACAGTAACACAGTAAATTTTCTATATTTCCAGCAATATATTATTTAGAAGTAGTTGAACTATTTTGTTTGGTTTTGAAAACAAAAACACAAAGCATCAACTTGTTACAATGACCTGCCAACCATAAATTATGGTGCAAACAGATCAAGCTATTGAGACTGGGTTATCAATGTATTTGAATTGATTTTTGTGTGTTAAGGTCATTTAAACCTACAATTTCATTTTTGTAATAAATATATTACTACTGACAACGATATCAAAAATTATTCTGAAACTAAACAAAGTATCTAATTGCAATAAAAAACGTGAAGAATGTAGTTGAAACTAAAGGTTTTTTTGTAAGAAAACAATTGATTTTTGTTACCACAGAAACATAGTCTCTTCTTGTGCATGCACGATTTCGCTTTTTGTGTACTCAATCAGGGTTTAACTGTTTCATCTCTTGGTAAACCTCATTCCTTCAATATGGTTTACAAAAATTAAGAAGCAGCACATAAGTACTAAACAATGATGAAAAATCACTGAATATGTCAGTTTTAATGGCACCTTTTTTACCTTCGCACAGGATTGTGCCTTTATCTTAATCGCTGATGCATATGCCTATACCCAATATTTTTAGATGATGGAGAAATCTTGATGAAATGTAATTAATTTTGCATGAAAAACCATTTGTGAAACAAGTAGAAGTACCCCAATTACCTGCACTACTTCTACAATTTCATGGCTGGAGACATCTGTGTCTCCTGATTCCCAATGCACTCGGTCTTCGTTTCAAAGTAGCTTCACCATAAAAACAAACAAACAGTGTATTTATGAAACAGAAATTAATTTATATGAACTGTAACAATACAGGTGGTGCGGATAAGTATTTTATCGTAATTGAAATTGAATCACTAAAAATTTAAAATGTATTAAAAGACTTATATTTCTGAACTATTTATAAGCAGGTCAGGTTTACATAAATACAAACACATACGTATATATCTCCATACACACATACATACATTACATACGTACATACGTACAATTGTATATGTTGATGCAGGTTAAAAAAGGGCTAACGAGGACCTGCCTAATAAATTATACATAGATACATTATAGACACATTAAACTTTTCGAAACCTATGACTAAAATCACGCTAAAACATAAAATTGAAAAAATTAAAACTGATATACACCGTATTATAAAATATATAAGTAGCTATCTATTAAGAGTTTGCTATGTGATCTTCAAATCCCCTTACGATTTGTGGATATTAAATTGTCATAAAATGTAATTGCCCGAAACTGTAATAAAGTGCATGTTAAATATTGCGAACTTGCAGACTACTTGCCTCCATGAAACATTGAAATCCCGCTCCATGTACTGTAAAATCACGGCGTTGGTTTTCAATTTTTTCACCATCTCTAACAATTTCTCGTGCATTGCTGATGAATATGAATATTTTTAGTTGCACCATTTGAAATGAACATACGAAAATTAATAAATAAATATATATTGCCCAAAAAAATGAAAAGGAGTAGATTCTTACCGGGAGAAACATCACCCAAGAATCTGTCTGCCATCTTGTTTGTGCGCAAAGCATTCTGGTCTAGGTTCGCAACTTTTCACTTTGCGATTTTTGACTTTGTGATTTTTGCCTTTGAGATTTTTGACTTTGTGATTTTTCACTTTGTGATTTTTGCCTTTGCGATTTTTGACTTTGCGATTTTTGCCCTCGCGTCGGAAAAAATCTCATTTGCAGAGTTCAAACTCAAAACTGCAAATCGTAAAACTCGAAATCTTCAAAAACAAAATCAAATTCTAAATTATTGAAAGCAACAAAAAGAAAACGAAAAACGTTAAAACCGAAAGCAAAACTTGAACTAAACTGAAACCACCTAGGTTACGAGATAGACGGCTTTCATGTTCAGCACTGGTTGGGCTATCGATATCTTTGGTAATATCAAAAACATTGTCGAATGTTTGTGCACAGGGTGTAGCTGTCAAAAACAGAATGTCAGTAGGTTCAAAATATTTATTGTCCGTGATAATCTGGTCAAGGGAAGCAGTTACTGAAAAATGCTTTCACAAACAGAAGAGCACAGGTCAACAATAAACTTCACTTTATTATCCATGTCTCCTATAGTTTCATTTTTCCCTTGATTCTTATTTGAGTGCTGTAATGGCAGCAATCAGTAGTGTATTCATCAGCATTGAAGTCCTTCATATCAATGGGAGGAACACGCTAGATTCTTGGTGATGGTAAAACAAACACATCAACAAAGCAACAGGAAGTTGAACACTAGTTCTTGTTGCCCCTCTAATCATTAGCTGATTTAAATGTCTGCATAACTGTTTGTGCTATTCAGCAATTTTGCATTTGAAGACCTGTGTCATCAGTGGCGCAAGAAGATGGTACATTTTCATATTTGGCCAAAACGTTATTCAACTCGGTTTCTAACTGTTGGGCTGAAGGTGTTGAGTTCTCTCACTGATCTCCACAATCACCATCGTCCTTGAACACCAAGCTAAACTCCTTGGCATATCGGCATTTATAAATTGAGTTGCTGTCAAATGTTCTAACAACTAATGACAAGCATGAAACAAATTAAGTTTGACTTCAATGTTCATGAAAACATTTTCATATTTTGGTTTTTGCAGCAGTTACCAATACAGATCAAATTAATGTGTTTGTTTTCTTTTGTCATGCGGTCATTCGAGTTGACAAGAAACTCATTAACTTCAGAAAATGCTCTGTTTCTTGTTTATCTCCAATCGAAACCTCTATAATCTCATTTAACACAATGAAGAGGCTCTTAAATTGTCCTCTTTGCCTTCGCTGACACTGAGAATGTTCTTTCTGGCTTTAAAAGTATTATCGCAGGACAGTGACACACCACTTTTGGACATACTAAAATGAACAAATGGGATAACGCCATAAAGGGGTACGATTTTAATTACCAAGGCCTTTTGACCTTACATTCTTCTTCAGTGTACAATATAATGCAGCGATCAGTTGGTTAAACAAGACCTTAAATAGTGCCAGTGCGAATTAAAGTTTGGTGTGAAACAAGCTGTCACATGTCTCAGTGAATATAACAATATTACCGAGTGTCGAAACATTTACCTTAATAGTTGATCATTTCCAAGAAACGAAAATAAATCATTATGATAAGGGTCGTCAAAATCGTACATAATGGACCAAAATTGTAACCTTCCTTCCGTGCTTGATTATGAACACCACCAAGTCTTACATGTTCCTTGTGGTTCAAACCAGCAATGTTTTCACTTGTATTAAGAAACGTTAACCCATCATATACAGCATGAACTATGAACATCAGAATTAGTTTGGTACAGGCTCTTCGCTTAAACAGGAGTGGGGAACTTGGCTTTACTTGTGGAAGGACTTTCATCAAATCTGGAGAAGTGGCTGTTATGCGGTATACTTTTCTATAATGTGTACAAAGATAAACTTGTTGAACTAACAAAACATTTCCAAAGAAATCATATGTAAGGTGTTGTTTCTTCCATTGTTTATTTCCATGAGTCGAAGTTGATGCAGTCGATTCCCAAGGACGCAAAGGTGTGTTTTTGAGAGGACACTGTAGCTTACATTGGTACTGTTCCTGGGGAATCCAAATATAAATTTTTAGGCATTAGAAATCGGCTTGATATTGTACATATGAACAGAGTCTGGGTAGCTAATTGTTGTTGAAAAGCTTCTTGTTTCCTTCTTAAAAACATGAACAATGTTCCTTATGTACTTGTCAATTTTGCAACTACTCTTGAAATTGTAACCAAAACATGTCAGTGTTCCTAGTAAGATTGTCAGCACAACTATGCTTGTGGTAAAACACATGTATCATCAGCTATCTGCAAGGCAATAAAATATAAGCAACTTGAAGCTAATGATTTCTACTTACATTGAAATGTATGACAGCATTTAGAATAAAATGTAAGCCCAGTGGTTGGGAAGCTCTGTTATGAAACGGGGTGCAATTTTTTCTACAACTACGTTATCACTGTCCACCAAATTTGGAAATCTTTTCTAAAACTATTAAGAAGTACAAAAAGTGTATCTTTTTTGTACTTCATTTGATCATTGTAATTCATTTTTTTAGTTCAGGGCTCGACACTAACTTTTTAACTTACTAGTCCAGTGGCTGATGATAATGTAAATGTGACTAGCCAAAAAAAAAATTTACTAGCCAAGCGTTGATGTTATTTAGAAATTTCGTAAATGCTTTCTAGAGTGTCTGCAACTGGATAACAATTCATTCCTATTATTGAGGGTGCACATTTCGATCTAACAAATTATAAAATATTTCTCCCACAAACACAAGTTGCATTTTTAGTGACATTTGAGTATTACCTTGCTTGTTTGATTTTACACCATTCGATGGAACAGTCAGTGTTCCCAGCACTACATTGTTTGTTAAAGTTTTTTTTACATTCATACGCACGTTGAAAGCCACTGTCAAAAGACATCTAGATATATATCATCATTTCTGTAACGAACATAACACTGCTGTTCTGAAAATTTTCTTAGAACGCTTCAATGTCATTAGGAAACGCACAAACAAATTTTACTGTCTTGTTAATGAAATACCTTGTATTCAAGATTTTAAATCAGCATTGAATGTACTGTCTGATTGTCTTCGTGCTAAAGTGTTTACGTAATTAGCTTGGTATTTTTGTTATGCAAATCGTCTCAACTTACTTCGTTTAAAAACCGCCTTTTATCCTTAATAATGACACCTTGATAATGGCGCTAGATACACCGAAACGTCGGGTTTTATCACTTGTATTTCTTCTTTCATGTATTTCTAAATCGTTCGTTATCAAATTCATATATGCACTTTTTAAGTATCAAATTCATCGCTAAACGTATTTTTTTTATTGGATAAACTGACAAATTCCTGAACACAAATGTGCCAATGGATACTCGCATTTCTATAATGGACCGTATGGCCACATGGGTAGCGGGCATTACGTTATACACCTAAAGTTAAAGAAAGTGACCCTGAGTGTTAGCAGCCATGGACAGCTGTTTCAGCCTTATTAGGCCTCGTCAGCACGGTACAGCTAACAAACAGGTTAAGTTTCCCAAGAAAAACATAAAGCACAATGTATAGTTAGCGCATATGCGGATAGAGTAAAGAACGCATGTTTATGTCTGTAGGTTGATGGTTTATTGGTCATAAACTTACGTAACTACAGATGAAACAAATTGCCGACCATTATCCGACTGAATCTCGGAAGGTACCAATGTAAGGGAAAGGCACAAGTCATAAAGAGTAAGTGCAATAGTGTCCGCTGTTGTATTTTCCAGTAATTTCGCCCAAGCAAACCTTATAAAGCAAGATAAGATGTGATTTGTATGAAATAAACAAACGCAAATATAGTTCTCTACTAAGTTTACGAAAAGATTATATAAATAAGTAACTAGCATAAACAATTACCGAGAAAAATAGTCTTCCATCGCTAAGATGTTATACTCCACAGGTCCATCTTCATATCTTTTATCGGTAAAAATGATAAGGTCAATACCAAGTCTTTGGAACAAATCGTAAACTGTTATTGTAGTGTTGTGGGCCCGTTTCTCTTTCAAACTCTGTTGTACAAAAGTGCAACGATGTAAATATATTTTACTAGTCCTCCATCGCCAAGATGTTATACTCCACTGGTCCATCTTTATCTCTTTTATTGGTAAAAACGGTAAAGTGAATACCGAGTCTTTGGAACAAACCATAAACTTCCATCACAGTGTTCTGGGACCGTTTCTCTTTCAAATTCTGTTGTACAAAAGTGTAACGATGTAAATGTATTTTACTGTGACGAATAACCCTAGAACATCCACACAACAAAATTGAAATACTGACCTTGTGTGTTGTTATGCACCTCTCAATGTAAACCCCCGTCCACCCATCCCCCCCGCATTGGGCGGGGATTGGACTTTAGGAGTTTCTATACACTGCTAATGCCCCACCATGCGGGCCGAATTCCAGCCATGCTATAAAATCAATTTAAATGCTTTGCTTTCTGCTAGTTCCTGCAACTCACTGACTTATCTCCTCTTTATCCTTGATCTCCTGATGTTAGTTCTTTGCACAATAAATATAAACAGTAAATATTGTGCTATGATACTATTAATGTGATGGAGATGTGAATTTGAGTTTTGAGTATAGTTGGTAATAGTACCATGGATACTAGTTTGTCAATTAAAACAGCAAATTAAGCCTACAAAGGACTTGTGGCAAACAGGATAGTATAATGACCGTGTATTCAAACCTCTTTACATTCACCACAAAGCCATCAATTATGGTTAACTGTTGCGACCAATCCTAAGCATTCCATGTGAAATATCTTTCTTAGGTAGTCGTTGCTGCACTCCACCATCTCCCTGTACTGTGGCTGGCCACAATCGCATATTTGTTCTGCTTCTGGTTCTGGTATTGAAAGAACATGGAAATTTATTATTCAAACAAAATAAATTTCAATTTTGCACATTTTTGCACCAACTTTGTGATTAAGCTGCGACTACCTTTGAAAAATCAATTATGTTTAATATATGCCATTAAACTATGCTGAAAAGAGTGTGAAGTAAAATCATTTGACAGTACTCAAACCTTGACAATCTAGGCAGTACCATTGGCATGGTGGAGCTCTTCTGATCCCTACACACTCGAAATGGAACCATTGAAATAGGCATTGTTCTCCGTCACATGCAATCATAGCCTCTTCTTCAGACCCATTACACCAGCAGTATTTCGTCTCTGAACTTGAGGATTCTACATTCCCTGCTGAAGTACAATTAAATTGTAAATATCGGCCTTGATCTCAACCTCGACAAAGTTATAAAAACATATTCATAGGTCAAACTGTTATTGGACACTGCACTAACCTTGTTTCTGACGTGTTTGTCGCATCGTCAGGTTGGCCAGGGATCCTGATCGCTGGGTGTTAGCCATGAGCGTATGCGTGATCAGGAAGTCTCTGATCAACGTGAAGTCATCGGTCCCCACCGAAACCCCTTTAGTGATCCGGTCGAGACGTTTTTCAACGTCCCGGAAGACTTACTTTCCCAGAAGCTCCTCCAGTGTTTGGAAGCGATGCGATTGGACAGACATTCCAGTAGTGGGCGTTGGCCTTGTGGCGCAGAGATTTCCTCCACTTCAAGAGCTTCTCTTGAAAATTCTTCAGCTCTCTCTCTCAATGCTGCTATCTTCAAACTGGTACCTTTGGAGGACGAAGCCGAGGAATTACTGGTAGGAGAGAAAATAGGCCTTTAAGGTACTTGGTGCATTCTGATCTTTCTCTTTCTCGTACCACAGATCTTGCATCCTCCACTGCTTACAGAATTTTGCCAGGTACTGCACTTGCATCGCCTTCGCCATCGTTAGTACCTGCAAGTGGTGTTGTTCAGCAGATGACAGGTTGGTGTTGCCACTGTCCATGGACAGTAGCCAATCTTTGAACTTATCTATCACTGTCCAAACGCAGGGTTCGTTTTCGTCTGGATCCACACTGTCGTCAGTGAAGTCGTCTTCACCACTGGGATGGTAATCCAGTCCCTCCATTCCCTCTTTGCACCCTCTGACTTTCTAACCTCATCCCCTTTCTCCGTCGTCTATCGCGACAACATCACCACCTTCATGCTACCATGGAATTCATCCATCTCTCTCTTCTCCTGCAGCTCTTGTTTCCTCAACCTTTCCTTGTCTTTACTGTCAAGGTCCAACTTTTCCCTCTCTGACATTGCCCACAAAATTAACTCATGTTCAGTTATTTTGCCAATCAACTTTGACAAATGGCATCTGTGCAGATGGTTGCTTACGTCAGCATTACAGTCTAACAACTTTTCAGTTCTCGTACTGTTATGAAATTCTTCACAGCCAGATGTAACTGGGGAAATTGCGGTTGTGGACTCAGGAATTGTAGAGACGCACTCCAGAGAGGGATTGGGTCGAACTGCTTTTATTCTACTGGTCAATGAGTTCTACATCTGTACTCGATGATAGTTGGAGAAGACTCTCTCAATCTACGTTTTTCACAGCAATATCATTCTAGTTTGTATATGTGACATACACGTGAACATTGCCAGATGGAAACAATTTGGACCCTTGATTTTTCATTGTGTCTGACTTATGATTGACACAAACTACATTAGCTGAGGCCGAGAGCTGAATCACTAGTCACTGACAAAGAGATGGGTTGAAAGCATCCTGTTTTCGAAAATAAAACAGACTGGCCGGCTCACTCTCAAGTCCGCTTTTTAAGGGTTTTGTTGATTCATTAGAAGGACAGTCAAGGTTATAGTAATCAAAACTCTATAATGAGTTTGAACGTGCTGTGACTCAGCTTTCTTCCTCTGAATTATATTAGCCAAAATATAACAAAATGAATAAAATTTATGATTTGCCAAAAATTAGTTAGTCCGCGTATTATTTGCGTTACATATTGTACGCCGCTAAATTTAGATTCAAGCTACCTTAATTCTTTGTTGAGCAGTTCTTTACAGTGAATCTTTTTATGTTTTATGATATATCACTAAGTTTTAGTCCATTTTCTTCCACAAAAACTTAGTTATCAAGCATCAGCCCAATTTTGCGAGTTTGAGCCTCGTTGTTCTTATAAAGTTGTTCTTATAGTTATGAAAAAAAAACGTGTAAATATTCAAGGTTCTAAGAGCTAGTTTATCAAAATAATTCAGCTAAAAGATTGTTTGAATAACAATATCGTGTTTATTTTGACACACAGACATTTTCATTAAACGCCTCAATATACACATAATGACAGTTAAAGTTTTCACACATTCTGCTTTCAGAATAAATGAGTGAGCGGGCATTTCAAAAGCTCTTTCGTAAAATCGTTGAACCAACACCGAAAAAGTCTAAACAAAAGACTGATTATATCTGCAAAAATCAATGCAGGGGGTTGCTAAAACATTTTGACCCATGCCTTAATTGACCTGAGTAAGACGGTTATGTGATTATGTTCAGAGGTAACAAATAAACTTTCTTTCAAATCATTTTTTGAAGATATTGATGGAAGTCTAACAACAACTTTTTTCATGGATGTAATTTCATTTGCAATTATTTAGATGGATTGCATTCTTCAACGGCTTTTAAACCTTTGAGCGTTGATATATCGTAATTACTGACTCTGGCATTCGCTCGAGTACCTTTAACCTACAAGAGTTCGTCAGATTTCACGAATTGTTGAGCAATTTTAGCGTACGCAGAGTTTCTGTCATCTTCAAAGCTTTGCCGCTTTTTTTTCACAGCTACTTATATAGTCGCAGACGAGAGCAGCCTTCCTGTTTATTTGAATTTCTGTCGGATTGCATTCTTTCACGGCTTTTAAAGCTTGGAGCGTTGATCTATCGTAATAACTAACTCTGGCCTTCATTCGAGTTCCTTCAACCAACGACAGTTGGTCAAACTTCACGAACTGTTGAGCTATTTGCGTGTACACAGAGTTTCTCAACTTCAAAGATTTGCCGCTTTTTTCACAGCTATCACGCGAGGGCAGCTTTTTCGTCTTTTTGAGTCGACGTTTCATGTGACTTAACGCGGTACAAGTATTGCCATGTACAATATATTCTGGTGTTAATTCATAACTGTCGACTGTTGGAAGTTTAAACACAACTTTTGAATCAAACTTTTTTTTTGTTGCAGCAGAGACTGTTAGCTGTTGCTGTCTTGTCTCCGTGCGAGTTTCATATTTTTTAGTGCCATGCACGGAATCTTTGCTTTTGGTTTTAACTGATTGGGAACTATCCGCTTTAGTTTTTGGATTCATTTTTAACATTTTTAGTGCTTCTGTTTGCTTTGTGAGAGAAAATACCGGTAGAAAATTTTCTTTCTTAAGCTCTTGATCCGATACTGTGTTTGCATTTTTACACATTTTCTTCCCTTCTAAACGGGAGCTAGCGAAAGGAACAAACGCGTAACGATTGTCTCCTTTTTCTGAAAAATCGAGCGACGCTTCATCAGTCACCAAGTTTTTCGACTCTAAATTTTTCGTTGATGATGTAGTTGACGATGATGGACTCGTCCAAAGACTTTCAGGAGATGTCGATTTCCCATCAAAGCATCTAACATTTTCTGAAAGCTGCAGCAATTGTAAATTTCCTTTTAGGTTTATATCGCTGTGATGTGTTCTCTTTGATGACTTAGAAAGCCTCAAATTTCCTTTTTCTTGAATAAGATTGTCAGTCGATTGGCCATTTGCCACAAAATTGTCAGTTTGAATGTCCCCGGAAACGAACATCTTTTCTTTCGCGTCTTTTACAAGATGAAGTTTTTCCAGAGATTTTACAAACATGCAAGACTCCAGTTGTTTTGTGTTGTTGATATGGACCATTCTAAGTTGACTCCATCTACACTTTGACCGTAATACTTTGTAAGTTAAAGCTCCCCCTAACGTTAACTGTTTTCATACGCATGTGGGATCAAATTGTGGAAAGAATTCTGTTTACCCGGGGACTCGAGCCAATATTATCTTGACGACAATACTTCACTTTTCCTTTGTTTCAATAAACCCTACAAAGCTGAATAAACACATAAAATCAGCTTAAAGGCTGGCTTCCAAATAACCGTAAAGGCGTAAGCGCCGATTATCGAACCGCCGACAATGCTGAGACATGCCGCCTTTAAGATTCAGCTCTGGAGTCTAGGATTGTCTGGAACACGTACGTGTTGTCGTCGGTGCCGGAAGAGTTGAGTTGACTATAATCTTCCGTTTGTTACCGCACTGCCGACAAGAAAAATTTTTTGAAATATAATGAAACATTTTTTCTTTGTCGAGTCCGGTGACATGGTGGAGCCATCGTATTGTGTTATCAAGACACGTAATGATAAGTGTCAAAGTTTTATCCAATAGAATTACATCACAAAATTAAATGGCGCTATACACGGTCCAAAATGAAATATTTTGTTTCAAAAGGAAGGCTCCGAATCATTGGTCGATGATGAAGCTCTCAGGAATTTCATTTGGGACTGAGAATATTGATGTATTTATGATCTTGAAGGGATTTTAGATTTTGAAACAAAACCAAAATGTGGATAGATTTTATGCACCCAGAATCCGTTGTCAATTTGGTTTTGTTTTTTCTTTATCTATTCAACAAAGAGATTAATTAATTGTTTTTTATCAAACTCGGCCATGTTCATCAAAATATTTTTGGATAAAAAGCCAAATGAACGAATATGGCCAAGTTGCTGTCACAGCACAATCTGGGATCCACGGACGGCATGCCTCCAGTCACGTCCCAGCACTGTCGACGGTTCGTTACCGTTATAAAAACTTATATGAAAACCAGCCTTAACATTTTAAAATAATTTGCATGTTTAAAAATAACTGATATCGGCACTATTATCAGTGTCGATCAAAATATTTTGTTCCTTAAAAATGATTTGTTTTCATTTTTAATAGTTCTTAACTTCTTATAACAAAGTGTTATTGTTATTGTTGCCTTTTTTAAAAAAAAATATCATTCAAGCCAAACAGGACAAAACTGCGGTGAAAAAATAGAATTACCAGACGAAAAAAAAAATTACCAGACAAGAAACAATATTGAGAGAATAAATTATCACTAGCCAAGTGAGACGAAATCAAAATTTTTAGTAGCTGAGAAAAAAAAACGCTAGATGAGAAATTTTTTGCTATACGAGAATATCGATTGATTATCGACTCATTTTTAATACATATTGAAAGGGCAGTCAGCTGGTCAGCGGGAAAAGCTTACAAAATTTCAAGATAGCGACTAGAAAACGGTTAGCACTCGTTTACATACCTCAAAAGGACCTAAATAATATTCTAACCCTAAATCTAACCTTCAGGCATCATGAGAACAATTTAATCTTGCCTAGTAATAATTTATTCTCCTCTAGTAATAATTTAAAATCTCGTCTTGTAAAAGTTATTCTTGTCTGATATGTTTTTCACATAACAGTAATTATATATATTTCAGTTTCTTTTTAGTTTTTAAAACTTTCTATAGCAAATTAGCCTTTTTTTGTTTTACCCCTCTATTATTTGCGTTTCTCTTTTGTCTCCACCAGGAGCTATTTGTTTGCAAATTATAAGAACGTGACTTGAGTAGTTTAAACTCGCGGGTTTTTCAACTTAACTCTTGTGGAGTAAACACTGTCCCGCTTGGTTGAGGCTAAAGTTTATGTCCGGCCTTTTCTAACCAACAGAAACTGCAGCCGAAATCAAAGTGGGACTTTCTGAGCTAGTTCTTCACAAGTTGTGAAAACTAGGTATTAATGTAATTAAAAATAGTGTTAATTTTACTTTTAAATCGAATTCCTTGCAAATGAAAACAAGAGTTTTATCGTGTCTCTATCTTTACCAATGAATAAAGAAATGTTTTGAAGGCGTTTAATTTTATAGATACATTCACTGATATTTTGTTAAAACAGAATATTCAAGATTGGAAGCTTTATAGAGATGCAAATTTCATCTCTTATGTTGAAAACTTGTCACTTGTTCGCTTCGCTCATTAAATGATTTTAATAGTAAAAACTAAAATCTTTACGTCTAAAAAGACTCTCTTTGCTGATGAATAAAAAAAACTTTCTCGACACAATTAAGGTTTTTCATCGATATTCGTCGACATTTTGTAAATAGGTCCATGCAACTGAAAAATTGGAGATATATATTTGAGAAAATTAATTTTTTGTATTGAAAATTTGTCACTCGATCCCTTTGCTCACTAATGAAAATATTTTTAACAATGGAAGCGAAAGTTTGTATCAAGTAATCAAGCTACACCCGATGTAACATTCTTTATATATCACATCTTAACGGTAAATGTGTTCAGTAAAAAAAAACAAAACTTCTCACAAAAATCCTTTTAGTGTAGTTCTAAAAAAAATATTATAATCATCAGTTTTCGATGAAAAATTTTGGTTAAAAGCTGTGAATCGAAAAACAACCTAGTAACAAGTTATCTTAATAATCGTATCGTGTCGCAAATGATTACTTGTTTAGAAATTTACTTGATTGCTAGTTTGAAACTTCTTGTGGCATTTCGTACTATTTTTGCGGCATGTTATTTTATGTTGGTGGTTTTATGTTATATTAAGCCGCTGTTACACGTTGGAACTTTTAGCTGAAACTCGTGTGCAACGACGAGCGAGATCAGTTTCACCAAGTGATGTTACACGGTGAAACTTTTGTTTTTTTCGCCACAACGATCGTTGTGACTGTTTCAAAAGTAGGAAGCAGTTCTACTTTTCGTGAAACCTGTCTCGCAACGAAAATTCAAAAAAGTTTCACGAAACCGACCATGTTATACACGGCGCAACACCTGGTGAAACTTAATTAATTGTTTCGCATCGTTGGCACACAAGTTTCAGCTAAAAGTTTCAACGTGTAACAGCGGCCTAAGATTCATGCATTTATATTTGTATGGATGCCTTCCTCTTTCCCTCTTTCCTTGCACTTTTCTCGCTCTTGTTGCGGTCGAGAAAAGCGACAACACTTCGAATCAGCTTAAAAAATAATAAAACTGAGACTCTTCAATAAGGTAGACTAGCATTGAAATCGGTCAGTTTTTAAACCAGACGAGCTTAGTTTACTAAAATATGTTTCATCGCAAAAGTCTCACTTACCATATTAAATTTGAGTCTTTTTAGTGTCAAAACGGTTGGTGGAGTTTCTCTAAATTTTGTCTCAAAGACAGCCGATTCAGTTTGTTTTGCTTCTTCTTTTCAACAAACGTTTTGAAAATAAAGTAAACACTTTGGCCCCGGTTTTATGAGATAAAAAGATCGGAAAATACCATTTTTGGATCAATCAACTGACAGCTGATTCAGTTTCGTATTTCACAAAGGAGCAGGTGTTTCGGAACTCATTTTGTCGATGCTTATTAAAGCCGGTGAGCATTTCGGCATTCCTGTTTAATGAAATGAAAAAGACCTTTTTTTATTAAATAGGAATGAAAATATAGCAAAGGGCTACATGCAAAAAGATTTTATTAAATATAAGAATGAAAAAAAAGCAAACGGCTACATGCAAAGAGGTACCGAAATGAATAAAATTAACGATCGCATTTCCTCTACCAAGCTCCCAGACTCTAATAAGACTCCCTTCTAATAGCCCCCCATAGCGGAAGATAGGTGGCCTAAGCTCTACGATTGGCTACGTAAATGCTCGATTAAACGCCGTGGCTGTTATTTAGTAAGTTTTTTCAATACAGAGGTGCGACTTTAATTCGGTTTTTTGAAATCTGTTCTACGGAGGCCAGCAATGTTGTCTAACAACTATTTGGCGTTCAATATATAGACTGTAACTTCACTAAAGGCAAAAGAAAACCGGTTTCGTCCGACCTAAAGGGCAACCTCGTTCCCAGGATCCTGGGAACGAGGTTGCCTAGGGGGCCGTTCAGAAAACATCTGCCTGGGAGGGTGCTGAGAGATGTTTTTCAAATTTTCAAATAATTTTCATAGCCCACCTGATAATTCCATGAAAATCCGTCATCTTCTACAACAAATTATGTTCTAGTAATGTAGACCATTGTAACTATCATGCTTAAGCAATAGAAAACTTTTTTAGCTGTGACGACACTTCAGGAATTTTCAACTCTTCATTTCAGTGTTTAAATGTATTTCCATACAAACCCGATCATTTTTCGATTTGTTTGAGACAAAAAATGATCGGGTTTGTATGGAAATACAATAAAACTCTAAAAAGACTGGCGAGAAGAGTACGCGATTCCTGAAGTGACGTCACGGCCTGTTCTGGACCCAGGGCTTAGCAACTCCCGGTCATCTCCGTTGGGCGCGGGAATTTTAAAGCTTGATTTTGTGGCCATGGCGAAAATATGATGTAATTGAAATTTTATTTTTAGAATACTTGTCTACGCATTCTAGAGATACCAAAATAAAATAAAAAAATTGCCATATGGATACATTAAGCATTGGCCATTCTCGAACTACTTCCTCTCCAGCTGTAACGTTCGTAATGTTAACAGCACACTTAATGTGTGTTAACTTGTGTGAAAAGTTTCTTAGCCATGCATATTTGCACCACAGTCGAGAAAGGATTGTTGAAAACAGCAAAAAATAGAGTGCAATGACTAAAATCGTTGCGAGACAAGTGGTAGAAAGTAAAATCCGGTTCTATTTTTTGCAATGATTTCAGTTACAAAAAAATTCACGATACAGGAGCCATTGTGCAGTGTGACATGACTTGCAATGACTCGTGCACTTCATCTCGCAATGACATTGCGCTACAAGTTGCACGAAAAATTGCCTCGTGAAATTTTAGCATCACCTTAATGGCTGGTTCACACTTTCACAAGCATAAGCATAAGCATAAGGGGTATCGAATCGTCCCATTCAATGTAAAGGTGCTCGCAAAATTTGGCCTTTGCTCGAATTGCGGGTCATCCTCGGTGTAAAAACTTGTGAAGTTTTTCTTTGTTTTGTCACTATTATGTTCGTTCTATCTATTGTT
>JAOCNB020072204.1:0-30957 GCA_026546465.2 Palythoa caribaeorum | reverse complement strand
CACAAAGCTTAGTTATTTTTCAATATACAGAACGTGAATTCAGTAGTATTTCTGATCTCGCATTCTTGTTTCAATTCAACCAAGCAAATCACGAACTACACTCCATTTATCCTTCATGTGTCTCAAAGTTGCTCCAAAGGTGGCATGGCTGTGCCCAAATTGTAAGTGTTGACGTAATTTCAGTGACAACCTAACTACCGAAAGCCAATCACTGTATATAATCTTTTCACAGGCAGTGCATAAACATTTACTGGATATGTGCATGTGAAGAAAGGCTACTCTACGGAACTGACAGCGGCATTTGGGTGTAAAGAAACAGTAGGCAGCACTTGCCATATGATTTTTACTGTCACGTTATGTTTGTAGTGACCTATGCTTGGGTTCACCTGAGAAGAAAAATCGATGTAAATAAAGAGCTATGATGCCTTAATACATTTTCACTTTATTGATCATTTGTGGCCTTAGCTCAAATACGCCATTCAATAAATCAATGTACATTGCTTCTATTGGAAGAGCTAGGGAAGTTTTTAGCTAACTGTTTTGAGCTCAAATCTATCTACAAAACACCGGGGCATGGTACCGAAGCTTATAACACCCAAAGAAACCCTGGTGATCGGGAAAAATACAAACATTTAACAAAGTGTGGCTGTTAAATTCCCCGCTCTGTCCCGGGGATCGGGGGACCGGGGTTTCAATTGACTGGTGCATAAACTGTTCTTAAATTAATTTGGCAAATTTGAGCCTCGTTGTTCTTATATAAAACTTTTTCTTATAAAAAAAGCGTGTATAATAATAATAAAAATAATAACAATGAATTAATTTTAGATAGTGCAGCAAATCATAGAAAGATGCTTTTGTGCACTTGACAAAAGATAAACTACAAGTTTGTAAGAGTACTGTAGTTTGACACTCAGATAAGCATAGTAAATAATAACTTCAATAGTACACGAAAACAAACATTTTTTATCATCATATATAGTCTTGGATTACTTACCAATTGCCTTTCTCTACCGTCACTTGTGAATGATTTTAAAACAGCTGCGTTCTTTTGATCTGAAATGAAAAACTGGAAACATGTCAGTATGTGAAACAGGTGCCAATGCGACTAAATTTTTCACTTTGCTGACTAAAACTAAAAACTAGTCACCAAATTGGCGACTACAATGCTTCGTACCTTAATAATCAATTATTATGAATTACTAAATATGTTTAAAAGTAATTCCTTGACAGTGATCATGGTTCATTTCTAAGTCGTTAAAAGCTCCGTAAATAGACGCCATCTTGGATTCAGATATGTATTTACGTTGTGTAGGTCAACTTTTAGTGTCCTGCTATATTTGCGGGCTCATTTAATTTTGTCACCACATCCACGCTTTTTTGTTTTTTTTATAAGAACAACTTTATAAGAACAACGAGGCTCAAATTTGCCAAAATTTAAGAACAAGTTAAGAACAAGCTTAGGCTGAGGCTTGATTACTAGGAAAGTTTTTGTGGTAGAAAATTGACTAAAACTTAGCGATAGAGCATATAAAACATAAAAAGATTCACTGTAAAGACTGCTCAACAATGAAGGTAGTTCGCCTCTAAATTCAGCCGTACAATACGTGTGTGGCGCAAGGTGTTTCACTTTCCAATACTTTGTTTTATTTTGCTTTTTCTTCAATAAAAAGCGCACACAGAAATAAAAACAAATCAAGAACAAATTGAGGCTGAAATTGCAAAAAAATTAAGAACAATGAGCCTCGAAAAACTTTACTACTTTTCATAAAAAAAGTGTGTGTAACAAAAGAGTTTATTATTGTATTGGAAGGCATTGAGAAAAAAAAACTGAAAAACATGACAAAGTTTATATTCTAAACAATTACGCAAGAAATTTGCTGGTAAAAAATTGATCCAGTAAAGCTGGCTGGAAATAAATGTTTTAATTTGAAGTTTCAAAACTGGTAAAAATAATGAAAGTTAAATAAAACTTATTTGCAGGTGCTAAGATTAATTGATTTATCATTTTCATTGCAATCATTGTAAATGTAAATATTTGTAAATTCTCCATTTTAGCCCTTAAAATGCGCCACCGACAACGCCCGAAATCGTGATAATAGGTAGCTGACCAAAGCATCGAGTTCGCTATTTTACCTCATATAGAATAGGTTATGAGTGGAATAAACATTTCATTCAACTCTAGACAATTAGCAAAATTCAATTATTTTTTTTCAATTATATTTTTTCACTTTTACAAAACGACCTGAGAATCTTGTTTCTATATATGGTCATACGGTTAGTCAGCTAATAACCAACATTGAGTAAACTAATTAACAAATAGATGTTGGCGCGAGTCTATTTAGTAATAGATCATAGACGACGTCAAACTGTGGTAAGAACAAAAAAGTGGCAAACGAGGCAATAGCTTTTCCATGCTGTTAGTTCTTAATATAGAATATCGATGAAATAAACTAGCTGCTTTCGAAAGTTTTTTTTTTGTTATATATTTTGGTTTGTTTCAACTTAGATAAATTTAAGAATTAAAACTTAAAAATGGCGCCAAGAAATTTAGGAATGTTCTTTGACACTCTTCTTTGAGGATGCCTTAATCTTGTAGAGAAAGTAGTCTGCATTTTATAAAACTTTATTTTAAAATTCAACAAAACAAGGTTTACGAGCTTCATTTTCTTTATTAGCAAACTTAAGTTCGGCTAATTAAAAGTACGGTGCCTTTTACCCGAACCTAAAACAGACGTGGTAATATTATTTCTCAAAAGGATTTGATGAGCTTATTGCATAAAAGTTGGATGTATGAAGCCGTGTTGTAGAAGACGTATAAGCCTGCTTCACACTCGCGAAGTAAGCGCAATCATAATTGCAAGCGCAAGGATCTTCACACTAGCACACAAGCAACGCAAGCAAAGTGGGTACGCATGCGCCGTATTCCTTTTTCTTGCTCTTACGCTTGCGATTACGTTTTGCCGCTTCACACGAGAAGATTTCCGACACAAGCGCAATCGCAATCGCAAGACAAGCACAAGAAAAACACAATTTTACTTTTTCTTGCGATTACGTTTTCTCGCTTCACAGTAGATTTTTCTTGTGTTGGATTGAGCTTTCACTTACGATCACGTCGCTAGTGTGAAGCAGGCATGCTTAGAGATTCTCAAGATAACCTCAGACAAACAAATTAGGAACATTTCCCTATAAAAATTAACAAACTTAGATTTGAATAAACGTTTGTTTAATTCGTGTAGTTCCAGAAGTCGATGTAAGTGAAAAACAGGAACCTTGTCAATGCTCGCCAGACGTACTCTGTGTCAAAGAATCTGGTAACTTTACGTGTCAGTGCAAAGTTGGATTTGAAGGCAACGGATCGGTTTGCTCAGATGTGAATGAGTGTTCAACTTTAAGCAATCCCTGTGGTGCAGTTGGAAAGTGTATTAACAGTATGGGTTCGTTCTACTGCAGCTGTCCGCCTGGTTTCTCTAATCACGGAAATTTATGCAAAGACATAAATGAATGTCAAAAGGGAAATCACGAATGCGACATTAATGCAGATTGCAAAAATGTCCCTGGCTCCTATAATTGCACCTGCAAAAACGGCTTCATAGGGAATGGAAAATCTTGTACAGATATCGATGAATGTGCTGCTGATGCGCATGATTGCCACACAAATGCAATGTGTATAAATACTAAGGGCTCATATCACTGTACCTGCAAACTGGGATTTACTGGAGATGGTAAAGACTGTGATGACATCGACGAGTGTAAATCGGAACTTCATCGCTGTAGCGCGAATGCACAGTGCGAAAACACCGCGGGCTCATTTTCCTGCAACTGCAGAAAAGGTTTCACTGGAAATGGAACTACTTGCTCAGACATTGATGAATGCATAAATGGTACGCATGACTGTCACAAAGATGCAGCTTGCACAAATACTGTAGGCTCATATAACTGTACTTGTAACTCCGGGTTTAAAGGAAATGGTAAAACGTGTGCTGACATCAACGAGTGCGAGCTGAAACTTTACAACTGTACTACAAACGCACAGTGCAAAAACACCTTTGGATCGTACAACTGCACTTGTAACCCTGGGTTTATTGGAAATGGTAAAACGTGTGCAGACATCAACGAGTGCCAATTGAATCTTCACAAATGTAGCGTAAACGCGCAATGCAAAAACACCTTTGGATCGTACAACTGCACTTGTAACCCTGGGTTTACTGGAAATGGTAAAACGTGTGTTGACATTAACGAGTGCCAATTGGAGCTTCACAAATGTAGCGTGAACGCACAATGCAAAAACACCATTGGATCGTATAACTGCACTTGTAACCTTGGTTTTACTGGAAATGGTAAAACGTGTGCAGACATCAACGAGTGTCAGTTGAAAACTCACAGCTGTAGCGTAAACGCACAGTGCAAAAACAACATTGGATCGTATAACTGCACATGTAACCCTGGCTTTACAGGAGATGGTAAAACGTGTGATGACATTAACGAGTGCCGGTTGAAACGTCACCAATGTAGCGTAAATGCACAGTGCAAAAACACCTTTGGATCGTATAATTGCATTTGTAACCCTGGCTTTACAGGAAATGGTAAAACGTGTGATGACATCAACGAGTGCCAGTTGAAACGTCACCAGTGTAGCGTAAACGCACAGTGCGAAAACAACTTTGGATCGTATAGCTGTACTTGTAACTCCGGGTTTAAAGGAGATGGTCAAACGTGTGATGACATCAATGAGTGTGAATTGGAACATCGTCACTGTAGTGTGCATGCGCAGTGCACAAATTCCGTTGGCTCGTTTTCCTGCAAATGTAAAAAGGGCTTCACTGGAAGTGGAACAGTTTGCCTTGATGTTGATGAATGCGCTAGCGTTGCACATAAATGCGATCCTAAAGCGACATGCGCTAATCGGATTGGATCATACATCTGCACTTGCAGGGAAGGTTTTAAAGGCGATGGCCGAACGTGTTCTGATATTGATGAGTGCAAGTCAGGAAATAACAACTGCAATGTCAATGCACAGTGCGTTAACACCAATGGCTCGTTCCAATGCCGCTGCAATGAAGGTTTCATTGGTAACGGAATGTACTGTCACGATATCAATGAATGTTTACTAGCGAACAAGTGCCACGTTCACTCATCGTGTACAAATACAGTGGGTTCATATAAGTGTAAATGCAATCCAGGTTACCAAGGAAATGGATACATATGCCGCGATGTAGATGAATGCAAGTCTCCCAAATCTAATGACTGTGGTAAAAACAGCGAGTGCGCAAACACACCAGGCTCTTTTACCTGTAACTGTAAGCCAGGATACCAACGAGACGGGCAAAATTGTCTAGGTAAGATTCCACTTTTGGCTATTGAATAAGCTTTTTCAGCCACAAATCGTATACAAGGAACATTTGTATCTTTGATAAAATTCTATTATATTAAAATCTTATTTGCCTTTAGTGCCAGTATTCATTGTAACATATTTTTCATTTTCTCATCTTTATAGAGTCTTGCGTGTTTGAAACACAAAAACGTCCTCCTTTAATAAGATTACAGTTGAGTTGTAGGGACACAGACATGCAACGTTTGCCGCTCACATTGCCTTATCTGATTTTCACAATTTTCACAATTGTTTATTATTTCTGAAAATACTTTGATAACTCAAGAGGATCTGATAATTAGGAAATGTATAAAGCAAAACTTTTCTGGAAAATTCTTTTGTATTCTTATAATATGGATATCGGACTATTACATCTCTTTTTAATTCTTGCAGATTTCGTCTAAAAAGATAAGAACTGTAATTGTCTACTCTTGATTCATTATCCCTAAAGTTCTCTACTTTTCTGCCTAGGGAATCTGCCAAGCTCTTAAAATGAACTTTTCTATGCTGAAGATTTGATTATTCCACTATTAAGCGGTTCTGTCTAGCTACCTGCAGCTCGTTGAATGTCTTGGCCACGGTTTCTATATTGGGTAAATTATTTAACCGAATATAGAACTATACTAAGCAAAAGAATAAAAGTAAATGCAATTCCCTTTAACAACATATCATTTATTTTTTTTTAACTAGACAAGAACGAATGCGTTGATGGATCCCATAGATGTAGTGACCACGCGACCTGTGCAAACAGTGATGGATCCTACTCATGTCAGTGTAGGTCTGGGTACCAAGGAAATGGCCATTACTGCTTAGGTAAGCATTTGTACAGGTAATAATATACTTTCATACATGAAGTATCCACGCTACTCTGCTGGATCCTACTCTGTCAATGTAGGTTTGTGAACCAAGGTAACGGCTGTTATTGGACTAAAGCCTAGTGGCTGTTATAGCCGCACGTATTTCCGGTTTTTGTAGTGTCAAGGAATGAAAGTCTTAAACCAACTCTGAATGGGTTCCTAATCCACTGAAGTTATTCCCCAGCAAAAGCTGGTACACATTTAAACTGCTGAATATCGACTCGAACAAGTCGGTCTTGAACTCACGAATCTAGGATTACGAGTAGTCAGTAAAGTTTCGCTAACCGCTTGGTGCTTTGTCAATTATTAAATCATTGGATTGGTTTAAATAGAGCTATATATTTTTATTTCAACGATTTCATTCTATTCATGATTGGTGTTGCAAGACTATTAAGATACATTGTTGTTACAGATCTAGACGAGTGCAAAGCCAGTGTCAATGGCTGCTCCAAAAATGCGCACTGCATCAATACTCACGGGACGTACACGTGCCTCTGCAAACATGGTTACCATGGTGACGGTCGAACTTGCAAAGGTAAGAAACTAGAATAACCCAAGTAGCTTTGTTTGACAGCGGAGACAATACTTGATAATTTATCAGGTACATTTTTAGCCTACCTGCTTTAGTTTCAATCCAAGATTTAAGATATCTCAGCGCCCTTAATATTAATCAGTGTGCCCGAGAATGGAAGAGGGGGATTTGGGCAGGGGGTGTGTCAACATCTGTTCTATGGATTCGAAACTTCAAGTTAAAAAAACATCAAAATAGTGGAGCAAACTTGTCAATTATTCAATAATACAGGATTCATGACTAACAATTGAGCTGTATCAATAGCCACTGTGTCAGGCACCCCTCCCCCTGTCTCTCCCCTCCACTCCTCCCTCCACTGCCATTGTGCCATGCACCTCTCCCCCCCGTCCCTCCCCTCCACTCCTTTCTCCACTGGCATTGTACCATAAAAAACTAATTAGTTTCCTTCTTTCTTATTTAACAGGAAGTGGATCAACATCCAAAGGGAATGTACTTCTCCTCTTTCTTATTCTACTGTTGTTTTTTTGTTTTTTTACTTGAGTATGTGAACTTTAGTCATGGTAGAGTGGACAAGTTATGAAACTTGATGACACTTTTCCTTGGAGGCATTCGTTCTCTCTTTTGATAATGTGAAATGCCTTGACTGTACACAAAGGTTTTGAAAACGAATGGTCAAATGGCCAATTGAGTAACGAGGCAACACAAGAAGAGCACTTGTAAACGAATCTGAAACCGGCTTTATTTCACTTGAGTTAAAAATTTAGATCCACAAAACCTTTGCGGACAGATCTTAAGTTTTATCCTAGAAATAAATAACCTCGTAATCTGAAACATTTCGACTGGTCAAAATCTCGCTTTAGTCAATGTCTAACATTTTACTTGCTTCTTGCAAAAATTGTCGGGAAAACCCTCAAATGGCACAGTTTCTTTAGAAAGAAACTACAACCCTTTCTCTTACACTGAAAACTACTGGTATGGAAGAAGGTATATAATCTGGTGGTTGACAGGAATGAAAAACTTCCTTTGTTTCAGGGAAGCAATTACCCCATAAACAACAAATAGAAACAAGCAATTGCAAACTAACTAACAAGACCCAAGAAGAGTAAAGAATCATAAATTGCAGTACAACAATGAAATTAAGCAGCGTTATGACCAATCTTCGAAGCTTATCAAGTTTTATAACTAGTCCACTCAAAAAACTTCTCTAGTCTAAATGAACTTTAGCAGCAATGAAAACCTTATACATAATCTTATTCACAAAACTGGAATTATGCTTTCATTGGAATTTAGACTGAGGAAAAGATAGTGTTTAAATTATGATTGCTGAGGCTTCAAGTATGCAAAGCTTGTACCGTTTTTACGATGCTACATGATCAAAATTAATGTTAAATGCATCCTCACTGACATAACGGTAAAGAAAATTTGTAATAGAACCAGTACAATGTTTTTATTTGATGAAAAAATTTACCTAGTTTTTTTCGATGAGTGAATGTTTTTGTGAATGATTTATTGAATCCTTTAACATGTTTTTATTCATGAAAAAGAATTTGCATAGCCAAAACGCATATCTCGCTAATTTATACTAAGTCACCCTAAAAAGGTCCATTTTAAATAATGATATAGGTTAATTAATAAGGAAATAAGTATAATAGCCTGATCTGAACAAAAGGAAAAACAAAAACAAACAAAAAAGACAGGCGTAGAATAAAGGGAACTGAGTTAAAATGTTTGAATTTTTTAATTTGTGTAAATTTTTCAGTTTTCTTTAAATGTAACAGGACCTTTTGCAATCTAGGTAAAACAGTTTTTTTCCAGTTGTAGTGCCAATGCGGTGATTTAGTTGTCAAACATAATACTAGGCAATACTGAACTTTTGTACTAGTAGTTCGTTTAATTGTAGCGATCGTATACTGGTCGTACTAATCGTAGACTCGTACGTTTTAGGTGCTTTAAGCATTACAGTTGTGTCGGTTATTTTCCCGGATTACAGACAAAATACAGAATTGTAGGCTAAATCGCAAATCAACATTTTATCATGTTTCATACGTTAAATCACTGACACAATTAACTAGAAGACTACTTAAAATGTTTAATATATGATAAACTATCAAACGAAACGAACGTGTATGGCATTAACATGGAGTCCATTATTGGGAGCGTTCATCTTCCATCATGCAGCTTTTACAAGAAAAAAAATCATTTTTGCCCTCAATTCGCGAGTTATAAGACAACGATTTTTGTATACAACAAATCCAAAACTGTGACGTTAACTCAACTAGTACTGCACGTTATCAAATAAGCTAGTTATGCAGGAAATTCCTTTCTACATATAAAAGTTTTGAGCATTATCTTTCTGATATTTCTATCCAGCTCATATCGAGACTCCTAGTAAAGAGCTTCATTAACTCAACGTCCATATACTCGCTACGACGGAAAAATTACTACATTGTCACGGTTGTCCCTACCATTCAAACTAATTCGAGTAACTGAATTGTGCAAAGAAAACAGAGCTTTTCGTAAACAGTTTTCAAAGTAAAAAAATTTAGAAACGTCGCTTTTCCATTTTAGCGTTGATAGCTGTATGGAGTCTTTCTCAGTAAATTTTTAAATGGAAATGCGCATGCTTCAATAAGTTGAGTTTAAGTGTCGCACTAACTTTTTTTTTCGCCTGCTTTTTTTTGTTAAAGTATGGAGAGAACAAAACGTTTGTTTCGTAAAATCGCAGGGTTCAACTTCATTCGCCGTAGCGTGGATGGGCCTTAAAACACTTTACCTTCAGTTTTTTACGTTTTATTTATAAAAAGTAAAGCATTTTTTGTTCTTTAGCTTTGGAAATAAGAACTGCGCAATAAATGTGTTAAAATTCAAACCGTACCCGTTGTTCAATCAACAAGAGAATGTAATCGGCGGTTAACATAAATATATAGCTTAGCAAGCTTTAATCAGGTTTCCATATTATTGCCTACTGAAACATCTAATTTCAGTCAAAATATATGAATACGGATACAAATACAGTGCATCCTTGAGCTATCCGAACGCTGGTGAGTCGGTCCCATGCATCTATAATTTTTTTAACTATGATATATTTAACAAATAGATTCCATGTTGACGTGCGTCAGCAATAGATCACCGATGACGTCAATATGTGGTAAGAACAAAAAGGTGGCACACGAGGCGATAGCTGAGTGTGAATGTCACTGATGTTTTAACCACAGTTTGACGTCCTCTATGATCTATTACTGAACAGACGCACAAAAACATGGAATCTATTTGTTTTATGTAATACAAAAATTTAAGAACTTTGTAATGGTGACGTCAATCAAGTGTCTGTCCTCTAATATATAGAGAGAACCGATCAAAATGGGAGAATAACTTGGGGTATTATATAACTTTTAATGTAAAAGCGTCACTGAACAATGCGGAAGTGGCGCTATACAAATTACTATTTGTTATAAGTTTGTAGACCTTTTGTCTCAAACAATTACCGACCCAATTTTGAGATCTCAGTAAGGGAAATATTAAGGACAAACAAAAAACAAATTTCAGGTTTCTTATTAGGAATCTTTGTAAATGAATAAATGCGGAAAACATTTATATTTTTTGCTTTTTTGCAGCGCAGGAAACACAGCAACCGAGTCATTCGGTTCAGCTCACGAAGCAGATCGACCAAAATACACATTTTTTCCTTACATTTTCTATTTTTTCAAAATCTAAAAAAGTTAATGTAGCAGCTATTTTGAAATGTGAGCGCTGATTAGAAACCGTAGGTTTTTTTTGTTTGGCCTAAAAACAAAGACAGTCTTTGGTGAGCTCTTGGAAACTTTACAATCAGCATCTGTCTATATACATTTTCTTTTTTGTGGATGGTCTCTTAATGCAATACCTTATAAATCGACGAAGAGTGTAAGAAAATCAGTGGTCGCCGTTTTAAATTGACTTATCAAACTCTTTTTAAATAGTTCAAAAGAAATCGTAACCGTGAAAAGCATCTTTAAGTTCCATTAAGTCTCTTCCATATTTGGATGTAATATTCGCGTGCAACCTCTATGGGCTTTAAAACGGCTCGCAGTTTGAAATGCAAATAAAGATCTCCCACTCTTATTACTCGGGCTACCTGTAGAAGGCCGAGTCTAGGTCTGCGTATCCTATCTATCGACGTATCGACAAACTTGTAAGCCTGCGTTACTATAGCTACTTGAGTCGGTCAGCGGTGCGACGATGCCACGATTCTGTTCTGAGGTTCCACGCTTAAGCGTAGCCCGAGTAAACGCCTTCACAGGGGTCTAGTTCAATTATTAATTTGGGAGACGTTGACAAATGGCAATATTTTGCAATTTCCAAGTCAAACTCTTGTTTAGTCATTCGATCATTAATATTTTTCTTTTTTTGTGGGACATGCGGTAAGGGCGCGTTTTCTCGTAATAACAGTTGATTTTCTTCAGTTATCAATGAAAAAATTTGTGTCGATTTTACGCATGAGCAGTGTCATATTTGCATCTCAAATCCGACAGACGGTAATGCGCACGAACAGTGTCATTCGTAGACAATTATTCGTAAGTCATGTGGTGCGCCCTGGACCAATGGGAAAGAAATAAAAATTTCTTCAAATAATAAATTTCATTGTTTGTATTGTTTTTGTGTTGTTGTTTTTTTTAGTTGCTCTGTTCATTACTGTTCGTTACAAATATTTATTATAGGAAAATAGTTTGTGTAGCCATCCAGGACGACGGGTCTCGCAGTGTAAAACGCGCCCTTGGGTGGTTGCGAAGGCTTTCAGGATCCCGCTACCGTTTTATTCCGCGATTCCGTGGAAGCCTTGCCTTTGTTGGATTCAGAGGTTTCAGACGGAGGACACCAAGATGGCTTCGAATGGTCCAAAGGCGGAGGGGCAAGGGTCCCAGTCAAGTACATGTATCGATTCGCCTTCCGAAGATCAGAAGAAGTATGTAGCTAATGATTGCATCATATATATGTTTTTGTCGTTGAAGTAGAAGAACAAGAGGGTCCTTAAAATTTACAAATAATCAGATCTCCATTTATATTTGTATTTGTAGTTCATCACTGAGTAACGCGTAAATTAAACTATAATTCGTAAGCAGACATATTCGTTGCTAAGATGTTTTTGAAATGTTTGAGCATTAACATCTTTTTTTCTGAGCGTGGAAAGTGCAATAAAGACTAATTTTCAAGAATGTTTCCTAATGGCAGGCATTCTCACTGTAGCTAAAGCACCAGGGCTAACTAAACATGAAATAACGTAATACAACATCGTTCGTATGCTTTAAGCTCCAACATTGTTTTATTGTGTGGGAATTAAGTCTTTTTGACGCATTTCCCAGTGTGCTAATGCTACGCGTACAGGACTGTTTCGCGCCTTCAGTTCAGTGTTGTGCAATAACCCGGCTTGTTTCTTTTCATGTTGACATCTGCAGTGGTCAACACCATGACCGAAAGGAGTTCTGGGAGTCCCAAAAAGCGTTGCCATTTACATGGGGTTTATGCCACCAGCGCATACAGTAACGATTTTCGCTGGCACGTTATTTAGCTATTTGAATTTCTTGGCTATGAAACAGAAGAAGTAACATTTCTTTTGTCAACGAGCCAGAGCGCAGTTGCTTGCGCTCACGGTATTGGCTGTAGACCTAATCCGCTGCCCTCAATGTTTTCCCAGTACAGTCCTCTTGGGAAATGAGGTTCTTTGTTTAAGCTGAACATTCTTTCGTGTTTTTCTCATTACCACATCTGAACTGAAACAAAAAATATTATTTCCCAAGAGGACTGTATTGGGGAAACAATGATGGAAGCCGATTAGGTCAATTGATTGTTATTCGCTAGCGTGCATTTTTGCCAGTTGTTACTTAAGCTTCTTATAATTAACTTCAGCGAGGGGAAGAAAAATATGAGATGGTACGTATAATATCCAAGTGCCTAAAATCAGTTTTTCAATCTTTTCACAGACAAACCTTCAAAGTCAAAACGTTCAGCAGTAGGCCATTCTGAGAAACGCCGTTTACAGAAGCCTAACAAAGGGAACAACAAGAAGGACGTAGTTGTTAACCGTCCTCCGATCATTTACCACCCTCCTCCTGAAGTTTACCACAGGCCAGATATTGTGGTCCACAGGGCACCCATAATGATCCACAGACCACCCATTGTCTATCATCAACCACCTGTTGTTGTCCATAGACCAGCTGTGGTGTACCATCAACCACCAATAGTGTTCCATCAGCCAGCGCCTGCGGTCAGTCAGCCGCTACTCTACTCACATGATAGCTTTGTGATGCATCCTGCAGCTATCGCGACACACTTGGGTTCCATTGTCAACGATGGAGGGAAATACATAGGCATACCACACGGTACTATCAACAATTATCCAGAGCCACTTCCTCACGCACACTTTGGAGGAATAATGATGAGACCAAACCTGAATGCAGGGTTTGCTGGAAAGCGAACAACAGTCGCAAAACCTGAAAACAAAGAAAATGAAAATCAAGAGACCTCGGGAAATGATGAAGCGAGTGGAGAAGCTGATTCTAACAATTTTCAAGATATTTCCGGTGACACTGAATCAAGTGGAGAAAGTGACAATCCAGCCGGAAAAAGCAGTAATCAAGGTAAGGCAGCTAAGAAGAACAAAATAATAATTCAGAGACCCCCTATGATCTACCATCCACCTCCTGAGATCTATGATCGCCCTAATATTGTTGTACATCGACCGGATCTTGTGTATCACCAGCCTTCAATAGTGTATCACCAACCATCAGTGGTGGTTCATCGACCACCTATCATTTACCGTCAGCCTCCTGTCGTGTTCCATCAGCCACCGCCCTTGACGAAACAACCAATAGTTCACGCACACGACATGTATACAGCCCAACCAGTTTTTACTCCTCACCATTCAGAGGTTCATCATGCTATGACGTATCTCGGTGCTCCCCACATGTATTCTGGGATCTGGGGATGGGGCGCTGGTTGGCATGGACACGGACACGGACACGGAGATTTGCATGGGTCTTTCGGTTGGCATGGTGAAGCCCATGGACGATCGAAAGTTGAAAGGGGACCGAAAGAAAAACTACATTTGGGTAGTCAAAAATCGCATAAAGCAAGTAACTCGTCTAGAAAAAGGAAGAAAAGGTCTGCAGAAACCAAACACAGAGAAAAAGCTCGCCACCATCAACATCATCACAAACATCGTCATCTCGGCAAACATCATCATCACCGTAGCAAGATTCGTCACCATCTTGGAAAAAATAATCACCATTATGTGCTACTACATAAACGTCATCACTTTCACCTCTACCCAGGACATATTTACCACTGGGGAAACAGAAGACATATGGTGGTACTTCGTCGCCCTCCGATAGTCTACTATCGGTCACCAGAGATCCATCCAAGACCCGACATTGTGTTCCACCGTCCTGATCTTATATACCATCGACCCACTCTTATGTTCCAACAGCCCCCGACAGTTGTACATCACTCTTCAATTTACTATCACAGTCCACCTGTGGTATTTCACAACGCGCCTCCCATGGTAACAACTCCAATACTTCATTCACATGACGTCATTGTGCCGCAAGTCAAGCACATGCTTTTACCTCAATCAACTTTCGTGAAGCCACTCGGAGCTTACACTGGAATACCATATACCATGCAATATCGCGGCGATTACAAGTATTACGCTTCAAATACACCAATAGTTGGAAGATCACATCTGGATAAGCCGCCAGCTAGTATAGAAACCAATGACACTAAGACCGTACCCGTAAACAGTACTGTTAACAAAGCAGCGAAAGATGGTAGCCATTCTAAGGACGACACATTAAACATAACTGATACAGATGTAGCAGAAGATAGTTCTGGAAGCGGGGAAGCCGAGACTCAGGTTCATACAAATCTGAAGAAAAGCAAAAGTAGATTAGCTAAGGCTGAGAAAAAGCAAGATGTTCTAATTCAGAGCCCCCCAGTTGTGTTTCAACCGCAGCCTGACGTATTCAGAAATCCACCAGTAATCGTTCATCAGCCCCCAGTGGTTGTCCACAGGCCTCCTGTAATTGTACATCAACCGCCGTTAGTTATTGACAAGCCGCCAATAATCTACCATCGGCCTCCTCTTGTGATGCCTGCCCTTCACTTGCCGGTATACCACGCTAGACCAGGGTATTTATTTCACGGTTTTCATTATGGAAAGTCAAAAGTTCCAAAGTCAAAGAAAACCAATAAAAGCACGAAAAAACACAAGGTACAAAGAGGAGATAAGAAAAGTAACATAGAGTTAAAAGGAAAGCACATCACAAAAAATGTGTCCGGGAAAAAGAAAAACAAAATTGTTATCTATCGACCCCCGATGATTTACCACCCTCCACCAGAAGTGTACCACCGCCCAAATATAATTGTACATCGTCCAGATGTTGTAGTCCACAGGCCTTCCATAGTCTACCATCAACCATCGGTAGTGGTTCACAGGCCACCAATAGTATATAGACAGCCTCCCGTTGTTTTCCACCAGCCAGCGCCAATGGTACACCAACCAATTATGCATGCACACGACACTTACATCGCACACCCCGTACCCGTTCCATACACAAGTAATGTATATCACGCGGCTACGTATGTCGGAGCACCCCACCACTATCCTGGGGGCTGGGGCTGGGGATACGGATATGGGCACGGCCATGCTTTTGGAAAGTCACACGTCGAGAAGACAAAAGCTACAACAAATTTTGATAGCAAGGAGGAGATGAAAAAACGAAGAGGTCCTTCCGTAAATCACAAAACCATTACAGAAGAGGAAAATGACGGATTACATGAGAAGAAACTCTCAAAACGAAGTGCTTCGTCACAAGACAAAAAAGCAAGAACAGGAACCCGGAAGAACCAGATAATAATACAGCGACCTCCCATGATTTATCATCCTCCGCCGGAAATATACGATAAGCCGGACGTAATTGTTCATCGCCCGGATATTGTAGTTCACAGGCCTTCCATAGTATACCATCAGCCATCTGTAGTAGTACACAGGCCGCCCATAATATATCGCCAGCCACCCGTAGTCTTTCATCAACCACCGCCAATGACTCAACAACCGATCGTGCATGCCCATGATACCTATGTGGCGCATCCGGTCCCAGTGCCTTACGCTTCTCACATACATCATGTGGGGACCTACAGTGGAGCTCCGCACTATTACCCAGGCTCTTGGGGCTACGGCTATGGATATGACCATGTTCACCATGTTAACCACGTGGCAGGGCCAGCTTTCGCGAAATCACAAGTTCCGAGTCACAAAAAAACAAAACTGTCAAATACCTCAAGAAAAAGTGTTGGAGATGGTAAAAAGATTGAACGTAGATCTATCAAGGATTCAAACCTCAAAACATCAGGAACTAAAACTAAGAAAGGCGCTAGAAAAAATGCAATCTTTTTGCATCGCCCTCCGATAATCTATCATCCACCACCAGAAGTATACCACCGACCCTCGATTGTAGTTCACAGACCAAACATAGTTATCCACAGGCCTTCCATTGTTTATCACCAGCCCCCTGTGGTAGTGCACAGGCCAGCCATAGTTTATCGTCAACCTCCTGTCGTGTTCCATCAGCCTCCCCCTATGGTGAGACAACCAATACTACACGCACACGATACTTACTTAGCCCATCCCATCCATGTGCCTTATAGCAGCCATATCCACCATACTGCAACGTATTTAGGTGCGCCCCACTACTATCATGGAGGATGGGGTTATGGTTTTGGATATGGTCACGCTTTTGGGAAATCAAGAGTTGAAAAGAAACACAACAAAACGAAACAAACGCAAAAAGATGGAGGACATGTAAAAGCTCACAACAAAGTGAAACGAGAAGTCAATGGGCAATCAAACAAAACGTCTGTGAACTCAAAATCAAAAGGGTCTCGAAAGAACGTTATAGTTATGCGTCGTCCTCCGGTGATATATCACCCTCCCCCTGAAGTGTACCACAGGCCGAGCATTATTCTTCATAGACCTGACATTGTTATCCACAGGCCTTCAGTAGTGTTTCATCAGTCAGCAGTTATAGTGCACAGACCGCCAGTAATATACCGACAGCCTCCAATAGTCTTTCATCAGCCTCCACCTATGGTACATCAGCCAATTTTCCACTCACATGAGACATACTTGGCTCACCCAATGTTTACTCCTTGGCATTCACACCTCCACCACTTTGGTACGTATCTTGGAGCTCCCCATCATTTTCCCGGTGGATGGGGCTGGGGATGGCACCACCACGGATTCTCACATGCCTTTGGAAAGTCAAAAATTGTCTCTAAAGATTCTATAAAGAAGAAAAACTCAAAAGAAACACTAAAAGATCGAACAAAAAGTCAAAAAGTAAGACGTGATGTAAAAGAAAATGACTCTGAAAAGATTCTTCAAGCCGATGGAATATTATCAAACCAGGACAAAACAAATGACAGAAAAGAAGATAAGAAAAATAAAGAGAGCGAGAAGGGTGCAAAGAAAAACAAAGTAATAATTCAAAGACCCGCTCTAATTTATCATCCTCCTCCAGAGATATATGACAAACCAGATATAATTGTGCATCGGGCCGATTATGTTTTTCACAGGCCATCCGTTGTCTATCATCAACCATCAGTTGTGATACACAGGCCCCCGATTGTTTACCGAGCCCCTCCAATCGTTTTCCATCAGCCGCCTCCTATGGTTAAACAACCGATTGCACATGCCCACGATACGTACATTGCACAGCCAACGTTTGTGCCGTACAAGTCTGATGTACAACATACGGGCACATATTTGGGAGCGCCACATTATTACCCAGGGGGTTGGGGTTACGGCTGGTCTTACGGTGGTCCCTACCATTATGGGTACGGCTCCGGTTTCCTAGGCAACAACGCTTTCGGTTTAGAAGGATTTGGCCCTGAATATGGTTTCAGAGCAAATGGACCGCCTTATTGGCCAATGCAGAACTATTGGCCCACGCCTCAACTAACCGAAAACGGAGCAGCTTATAGCAAGTCTTCCATCGAAAAAACTATGGAGAAAAATAAAGAAAAGCAAAACTCCAAAGATCATGAAATGATCGAAAGAGATAGCAAAATGCATAACGAAAAAGATATAAAGCAAAAAATTAAGAATAAACGCCAACGAAGACACTTAACGGAAAACGTTGAGCCACATAAATCTTCAAACCGGACGGAAAAATTGAAGGGTGCAATCAATAAGTCCAAAAAAGGTGCACGAAAGAATGTTGTTATTATGCACCGTCCTCCTTTGATCTATCACCCTCCAGCAGAAGTTTATCATCGACCTTCAATTGTGATGCATAGACCGGATATCGTGATCCATCGCCCTTCAGTGGTGTACCACCAGGCGCCTGTGGTTGTACACAGGCCATCAATAGTTTATCGCCAGCCCCCCATTGTGTTCCATCAGCCACCACCTTTGGTCCATCAACCAATACTTCATTCTCATGAACACTACCTCCCACACCCGGTATTTGTACCTCACTCGTCCCATCTTTATCACACAGGTACTTATGTCGGTGCACCTCACTTCTACCCGGGAGGTTGGGGCTGGGGACACGGGCACCCTGGCTTTGGATACAGTCACGCTTGGGGAAAATCTCGCGTGGAAAAGAACAAAAAGTCTAAACACGACAAAAGACGCTTCCACAAGAAGGATGAAATTAGTAAAAAGGAAAAGAATGCTGAAGATTTGCACCCGCAAAGAGAAAGAGATGAAAATCCTTCTAAGAAGAACTCGATAGTTGTAAGTCGTCCACCCATCATTTATCATCCGCCACCGGAGATATATCACCGTCCTGATATTGTTGTCCACCGTGCACCCATTATGCTTCACCGGCCTCCGATAATTTATCATCAGCCCCCAGTCATCGTCCACAGGCCAGCGGTTGTTTACCATCAGCCACCAATCGTGTTTCACCAGCCTCCCCCAGCAGTGCATCAACAGATCCTGCATTCCCATGATACATTTCTGTATCGCCCAGCAGCACATTTCGAATCACACGGATCTGTTGTAGGTAATGTATCTTTTTAAAATAGTTGATTATCAAATTACTGTATTTTTATTGTAATTAATGACAAACGAAAAAACGGATTTTCCACAAACTGGACTCCGTTAGAAATACTGAGACAGCTTTATACGATCTCTTATTTATCTTCATTATTCATGTCCATATCTTGTTGATCAGCAGTTTTACAAAAAAAATCATATTCTTTTGAGCAAGATGATTTCATTTGTTATAAGGTTATGTTTCTCTTTGCTGACCGAACCAATATTTCAAGATTTTTTAACAAAACAGAACAAAGTACAGGGAAGATAATCCATCACTTTGAAACTGTTTGGTAAGAGCGAGGTTGTCGTATACAACAGCAACAACACAGTTTGCTAGATTACATGGTTTTGGTAAAAAAGTTTTCAACCTGTTTGAGCAACTTAAAGCAGTTGAAAATGAATTAATGTTTTTCTTGCTTATAGCACTGCCTTACAACACTTTCGAGTGCACACGCAATTGGCTTGCCCGTATGTTGCATAGACAGCACATACCTTTTTGTGCTTCCAAGGATTAGGAGTTTGTTTTGCCCACTGACCGACCTACGTTTTGGCTGAGTTAATCGATGAGAAACACAAAAACCGTAGTACTACGATTTGTAACAATCAAACGACACATTGCACCTCTAGCAAAGTAAATACAATATAATTTTTCTTAGTTCGCGAATAAGAAACGATTTCTAAATGCAATTTCTATAAAGAACTGCAATTAAATAAGATAATTTTAAAAAGGTTAAAAGTTTAAAAACTGACGACGTGTCTGCGTATTCAAACGCCATTATCAAGTCAACAATAAAATGTATAAACTAGTGTTTTGTAAATATATACATTTTTAAGGAGTTATATTTGTAGAATACCAGTTACATTTATTTTTTATTTGATAATGACGTTTGAAGAGGACGAAACGCTGTTAGTTTTTTACTTTTTTAACTTTTTTAAAATGATGTTGTCTTATCGCAGCTTTTTATAGTGAAGTTTGTAGTTCAACCATCAGAAATAGTATAGTCAACTTCATCAGGATTAAAGACAATATATTTACGTTTTGTCTTCATTTTAGTTTGACAGTATTTTGTATTCGAAACAATATCGTAAAGCGTGTAGCAGAAGAATGCGGTTCAATTCAATTTTGATAGCATTAAGCAAAATGTTTACCGTTCTGTGTAATTTTTTCTATTTTGAAAAAGATCGAAGCAAGAAACGTTCACATGATTAGATCTAAAACTCAGTCCAAACGCTAAACTTCACACGTGCCGAATCTACTGCAAATAAGGTAGAACAACAGAATTTGCTCATTTACATTAGATTCGGCACATATGAAGTTCTAGGTATAAGGGGATATTTCTGTGTCCACAGGAGAAACGTTTTAATTGATTGGTTAAAAGGTTAAGATTAGCTCTATCTTGTTATTTTTTTCACTCCTCCAAACTGCTATGACACGCTACCTCCGGTAAACACAGAAAGATCCCGTAACAACACAACTGCCATTTCAAATGGATTAACGACAGCTGTTGCAGCTCAGAGATTTATGTTTCTAAAGCGCTGCCTTTCCAAGTGAATGGAGCTAATATTGTTAGTTTCTCCACGGAACAAAAACTCGACGATCCTCAATTCATCTTTCTCAGGTTCTGTTTTGATTAAATTCTATGTTCAAGAATGGTTACCGATCATCAATTGCTGCATGAATAATGGTCTTATTGCACCTCTCTTGGTGTTAGTTCTACGGATCATAGCTTTTAACCAATAAAGGCTAGATGAAAAGGCTGCAAGCATTGACTTGTTTTCCCAAAAAGAATCAAACTCATTATTGACGTCAATGTGTAAACGCGCATTTCCTTTTTGATATAACTTGGTTCAGCTAGCCTGAAACAAACAAACAAAATTTCCTTGTAAAATATTCAACAAAAACAATCCTTTATTCGTGCCTTTGGGTGCTATTTTAAATTTACATTTCTGTGTATATATACAATGACTGAAATAAACCATTCAGAATGAGACGTGAATAGTGGTGGGTGACACAAATTTTCGGCACGGGTCCCCTAGAATGACAGAGCAACTCGGGCTAGGGTGCGCTTATAAGTCATATATTCACATTCAAGTCTCAATTCTAAAACCATTTCCCATTTTTTTAAAATATGGATTTACTTTTCGTGAAACTTTGTTTACTTCAAACTCTATTCTTTCATTTCATCTCTTGACCAATTTTCTTCCTTTTTTATTTAAGGTCACACAACCCACTATGTTGGAATTCCATCGAACGTCCGTGATTTTGGTTTCGAAGGTTTTCACGGTTTCCATGGACTACATGGCCTTCATTATAGATCCGAGATTGGGAAAACTAACCCCGGACAAAAAAGAAAGGAAAAGAAGACTCAAACAAAATCAACAATTTCCAAACCCAAGGTTGAGCTTACCGACTTTCACTCCCTGGATGGCCTTAAGACGACAGCAATCACAGACGATAATTCCGAAAAGAAAACACTCAGGTCAAAAGTTACCAAACGGCAAGTGTCACTACTTGGTTCTCACTCACTTTTTGAGTCTATATCACCTTTGAATAAGCAACATTCTACTCGAGAAACCATTGAAGTGCCACAAAAATTGTCCTCCACACCAGGTGGGTCGCCTGTAGACGTGAGAGCAAAGCTTGTACGCCGCGAGGCGCCACAACCAAGAAATACCAAAAAAGCTCCTCGTGATAAAAATAGAGCAAAAGCTAAACGCCAAGTAAACTTGCAACCATATACCACCGTCTTACCTTTAACTCTTCCTAATTCGGGTGCCACAGAAATTCCGCTAGCGAATGAAGCTCTTCGCATGAACGAAGGTTTACATCCGGGCATTATAGGAGGACCATACAGTCCTGAGATTCTAGCGGGAGCCCTTGCAAGAGAAGGTGTCGCACATGCTGTCCCACAAGCCCTTAATTTAGTTGGGAGACCGCCATTATCCCTACCACTAATAAACAACTTTTCCCCTGCTATCCCGCCACTGCTTCCAAAAGAACCGTCTCCAGATGTTAACGTGCACGTCGAGACAGCAAGATCGGGTATTCCGACCAGCTACAGAGGAAGACGGAAAAAGCGGCAAGTTCCGGTCGTGTTTCAACCTCAGGTGGTACGAGCCACGCCTCATGAACTCTTCAACCCTAATCCAATAGTACCGTTCTCTCCTATTCCACAAGTCTTCCCAGAATCTGGGTATCATTTACCGTATAACGGACTTTATCACCCTGAATTATCACATCTCGTATCCCCTTACATTTATTCTCCTCTAGCTGAAAAAAGTCGACCAAACGTAAATATCAATGTACAGGCATCAAGATCAAATGTGCCCAAAGTGCCCAATTCGCAACAAGATGAAAAACCTTTGTCAAAAAGATCTGAGGATTATGAATCAACGCCAGCTAAAAACAAAATAATGCGCAAAAAGAGGCAAGCATTTGGGCTTACCGAAGCAGTAAATCCACTGTTAATGAATAATTTGTTCCCAAGATATTTATCTACAGCTGTTCCTTCCCCTATGTTACATCAAGGATCTAATACATATGGCTCTTTATATCCTTTACCAAATCCATTTCCTTATAGGCAAGCTATTTCCTCGCCTTTTACTGGTGGAATAAGTCCGTATCAGGATGATAATGATAGAGATATCAAACTTGGAAGGTTGTGGAACGACTATATGAATTTTCTTTCCTCCACCTTCTTGGGCCACCCTTATTACCACCCAAGACCACATGTCAACGTAGATGTCCAAACTTCAAAGTCCAAAATCGCTAGACCTAAGAAATCAAAGACTAAAAAAGAATCACGCATTTTTAAAAGACAGTTATACAACTACATACCATTGTCTCCCTTGACAAATGGCCGTTTTATGATTCCTTTTGAAAACCCTACAGGAATCACAGCGCACTCTCGACAACCTCACGTCAACATTAATGTAATAACAGCGAAAAGAAATAAAATTCCTAAACCAAACCAAAGCAAGCAACCAAAAGTGCAAAAGTTGAAAAAGGAAACCTATAAAGAAGAAACGGGAAAAAAACGAGATGATTTTGTTGCCAATTCACCGTTCATTCAAACAATTCAACCTGAGGAAGCAAGTTCTTACGCGCAGCTAAGTAATAGCGTTCCTTTACTACAACAACCTGTTTCTCAGCTTGGTATGATGTCTCCTCAAGTCTCCACCCCCCAAATTACAACACTGCCAACTCAACAAGTTTTCGGAGACCGTCCACACGTAACTGTCAATGTTCAAACTTCAAAAAAGTCTACGTTTAATGGTGGTAACAAAAAGAAAACTGCTGCAAATCATAAAAGGCAAAGTATCACTGTTCTACACCGATTACCCGTGATGCAAGTGTTGCCGCAAACCTTTCTTCAAAATGGCGCTGTTATACCAGAGTTTAACACCATTCCCATTAACAGACAAATCAAGTCTAACGGTATGCTAATAAGTGAGCTGCAAAAGAGAAAACACCTGATACCAAACGTTAGCAAGATGAAAAATGATGCAGAAAAGCTACAAAGAGTTGACAGTCTTGGAAATAGTTTTGAAGCTGATGACGGTACCAAAACAAAAGATGTAAAACTTTCAGGGCATTCTAAAAGGAAGGGAAAGAGCGAAACTAAAAAGAAACAGGTTGTAGCCTCAATCCCATTTTTATTTCGACGGCCTCCAGTTTACAGTGATTTACCAGACTACAAAATGACAGATATTAGGCTAAAAAGTGGACGTCGTCCCACACTTGATAATAATATTCGTATCGGATCATTTTTAATCCCGCCTTTTCAGGTACCATATCGTCATCCTAACCGTATATCAGTGCATGTAGAAATGGCCAAACGAAAATCAAACCTTAAGAAAAAAAGTGATAGTTTAGCAATTGAAAAAGAGACGCCTTCATCAACTTCCCCACATGCGTCACATTTTAAGTCCCAAGAAAAACAGTCTCGTCTGAAGTTCCTCCATCCAGCGCGTGTTTCAGAAGTAACAAAACAAAAATCCACGCTTAAGAAAACTTTCGCCAAGAAAATCAACAAAAAACAATTTATCGAGGCACCCGAAGTCATTTTTGCTCAGTCTCCGGAAGCTCTGGCAGCTCAACCTTTCCAGCTGGAAACCCCAGCAACAACAGAGAGTGTTGCAAACGAACAGTTTCCTAGTCACCACACCGTTTCTGTGAAAGTGGAAGTAGCCAAAAGGAAGTCAAAAATATCAGAAAAGACCTCTAAGACAAAGCAAAAGGAAAATGACAGACGTCAATTCATTGATACCATGCCTAGGTTTTCACAGGGAACAGATCAACTACAACCTTATGCTGTAAGTAACCTGCAAGAACAGCAACAACAAGTAGAGGGAGGCGAATCGGTCGCTGCTGAAAATCAAATTTCACCCGAAGCAAATCAGGATCAGTTAAGACTACCTGCTCAAATTGTCCAACAAGGTCAGCAAGTTTTAAATCCCTCTCAACCACCCTTACAATCATATTCACAGCCAGGACTACAATCCCTTGAATCACCATTAATGCCTACAGGTCTTGATCATCATTCTAGCGTTAACATTAACATTCAAACAGCGAAATCAAAGATTTCCTCTCCAAAGCACAAATTAGTAACTCATAAGCAAAAGGTGGATACGCGAAACAGGAGACAGCTGTTTGGTACAGTTCCTTTACTGAACCCTTTAAGTCACATTATTCCAAAACATCAGATTTCGAACGACGAAGGTCGATCAGATGTACCAAACAGTTCAACAGATAACAACTTAAAACTTAGAAGGCAAGCTGTAGCTTCAGATTCAGAATCTTTCACCTTTTCACCAGAATCTCCTACGGAGATCATTTCCAATGAAAAGAAAGTGGTTAAAAGAAGCAAAGGAAAGGACAATTCAAATACAGAAATGAAATCTTTAAGCAAGAGGCAATTCTATAAGTATAATGTTCAAGACGGTAATGAAAAGGAATCTGGAGTAACAACTTGGAACGGCCAAGTTGGGGAAAATCTAAATCTACAGCAGGGTAGAATGGTGCAACCACAACAAACTGAGGGAAATGCACCCAGTGAACTGCAGTCTCAAGATATCACCGCTGGTCAGCAACCACTGCTGGTACCACAGCAACAGCAGCAACAGCAAATGATCGAGCAACAACAGCAGCAACAGCAAATGATCGAGCAACGACAACCACAAATGAATGCAGAAAACCGGGAGAGAATGCCTCTTACAATGCCCATATTGGCACAAATGCAACCACAGATTCCTCCATCTCAACAACTACTAAGTAATTATGCCCAACAAGTACCGCAGATGACTTTTCCTTCATTGTATTCCACGGTGCAACAACCTCAAATCGCTTTAGGAGCTCCTCAACCAAAAGTAAGTGTCAACATACAAACAGCAAAGTCAAACGTTCCTAAAATCCATACAAAACTGCCACAGAATAACAAGAAAGAATCAGAATCGGTTTCTTTGGGGACTTTGTCGAATTCTCAGGCTATAAACCGAGCTGAAGCTAACGTCAAGAAGACCGAGGGAAAAAGTATACTTACAAGTCTCACATCCGCTTCTAAAGAAAACAGGAAGAAGGAGAATAGTAAAGCAAAACGACAGCTTGGTGAGTTGTTGAGTGGACTGCTGGAACGACGTAGAATCCTGGGAGATACCAAAAGTAAGAAACCGGGTAATAGATTTATGTTCAATAGTAACAGAAACAAACCAATTGAAATTGTGTCCAGTGATCCTATAGAAATTGGAGCTCAAGACTCCCTGAAACCAAGAATCGGAGGGGTAGGATTAGCAAACGGGGCTGGGGGGCTCTTTCCAGAAGAAAATACAAATAATTTTCAGGCAGTTAACTTTGCTCCGAAATTTTCAAATCCAACTCTAAATGAAAATAACTTGCCATTGAACGTAATGGCAACTGTTCCTCAACAAGGCATGGATCTGCAACGTCCTGCGGCTCCCAATGTGCAAGGGCTGGTTACAAATGCTGTTCCCCAACTTCAAGCTATCCCGAGACAAGAGGTTGTGCCTATCTTCGAAGCTAACCCAAATGTTCTCCCTAATAACAACATAGTGGAAACAGCCCCGGCTCCTAACCAACTCACAAATTTTGTTCAGAAAGGTATTGTTCAACCTTTCCCTCTAGTTTCAAATCCTCCACCGAGGATTCTTCTTCCACCTCCCCAGTTTCAGTTCCTTCCGGTTGAGCCACTGCCGCAAATGAGGCCACTTCCTATGGAGATTCCACAAGGGCCTCCACCCATTGGACCTTTGATTCGCTCACCGTTTCCTCCACCTCCCATTTTAAATCCGCCATTACCGCAACAACCACCTTTCCCAGTTCCTTTTCCAGTGCCACTTGAAAACCCACTTGCTGGAGAAATCCAGGACGAGGAAAGACCTTCAGTTCACGTTACAGTAAAAACCTCGAAATCTCGTATTCCAAAAGCACATACATCTGACGAAGCTAGTCCGGTACAAAAGGATGGGAAAGCACAAAAGACATAACCCTTTCATTCGGTTGGTAGCTTGATCTCACGAGATTTTCATTCCCACAAACAGAAATATGGGGGACAAAACGAGCACACAATTCACTTAAATATAAGAACAGTTTCACATTAACAAATAATAAATACTTGTGCTCTGTCCCCCTGTCTAGATCTCACTCCGATTCTTGGTTTTGCAGTTTGTATAATTGTAATATATGTGATTATAAAAACGACATAATGATATATAGCTTGCATTAGCTATAACCACGAGGACAACCCAGAATCTAGTGAATAGTACAAGGTTGTAGTTAACATCCTTCGCACCATTGTTAGTCTCGTCCCCGCCAGACACTAACGGATTCTCACCCCAGCAGAGCATTGTTTTCCCTTGTTCTTGGCAGCCAGTAAAAACAAAGATTGCTAATATTTTTAAATGTTCCAACAAACATTTATATTTAGGAACAGGTTTTTAGAAAATTAAAGTCTTTCTATGATTGGTTACTGTGCATTATTCTATATAAAGGCACATTTTACTTGGGTGAGCAACCATTCTATGGCTGGTGGAGCTAGACGAATTGCGGCAGCGAAAGAGACTAAACAGTAACCGGCTTGTAACGGGATTCTTTCAAAATAGATTTTGGATAGGACGTTTATGGAATGGACTTGGACTTTTTTTCCTGAGATTTTACAAGTCTGTTAGCCTTTCGTTTTTAGTAAGGATGAGGTTTATTTGTCTAATATAAATATAATAATTCAAAATATTGAAGTGATATTACACATCACGAAGAACTAAGTTGACAAAATGAAGTATATTATAAGAACTAAACACAACAAACAAAAGAAGTAAACTGGTTATTGTTCTAAATTATACTTACAAGCTCCAAAACTAAGTGTGTTACTCGGAGAGTTTTAACTTTGTAATTTAAAATAAATCTGTTTTAAGTTATCGATCTTTGAAAAATACTTCACGAGGTTGTGGGTAATAGATTTCCTGAAATGATAAAGAAGAACACTCAAAAGTTGTGATTTATCTTTTACATTTGCAGTTCTATAGAATTTACTGATAATTAGGGACATATAAGTATGAAGAAGATTCCTCTGGTTTGCAAATAGATAAACTCATTACAAATGAAAAACAAGATGGAAACGGAGGAAATGTTTTTGTGTTGTTCATCTAACAAAGTACGTTATCAGAACACAGACTGATTTTTAAAAAATGTTAATAATAAGGTTAACAATCTGCACAAAGTAATCGTTAAAAAAGTGTTAATAATCTTAATTTTACTTCGATAACTGCAGAGATTTATCGATATTATTGACCAAGACCTTGCAGAAGGTTAAATATGTTAAATATGCAATTTGTTTTGTTAACTCAGTGCTATGTTACAGTTGATAAATTTTCAGGATTTAATGAGTGACTTGAAAAATAAACCCCTAAAATTCGAAAATATATTTCTTGTTGTCTCGTTTTTCAAATTGATTGAAAGCTCTTCGACATCGCACAATGTGAACTGACCTTGTTCGCACTGATGCATTTATGATTGGCGTGTGCCTGGCTGTAGTTTTTTACGTTCAATTAGAAATAACTGATAATTGCATGGGATATATTTTTAATATAAAAACTAGTGCGGGAAATTTACTCCTTTTGAGTCGTACTGACGGCATCTTCAGTCATGCAAAAGAAAAACTGCTGTGAATTAATGAATAAGGTGAATTTGAATATCTTATGAGACCAGTGCCAGGTGCAATAGTGACGCAGCATTTCGATGTTTATCGATTGTAATTCACCATTTTGCTCATTCGTTTTCATATTTGTTGAAAAGGAATGCAAAGATGATAGGTATACTAGGGACTGCAGTTGTTGAAATGGCGAGTACAGCCCGTTATTGTCCTCAAGAGCAATCTTTACAAAGGAGTTTCTTTACAATATCAATTTTGACGTCACAGTTTGAAACATAAAGCAAGACCGCGACAATTCAAGTTTCTTAACCTTATATGGAATTTTCAATTCTCTCCCAACAGACCAAATAGTGTGAGTAACAATGGGAAGTCACAGCTTAGTAACCAGTCTCCGGTATGAAGATAACGTCAAAGATGAGAAGGGCGGGTTTTGTTATCGACTGAGGCCTAACAAGACCTAAATAAAAACAAACACAAGAACAATTTTTACTCACCAACAAAACATGGTACAATAGAAAAGAAAACATTTGAAATAAGAAAATGAGACTTTACCAAATAAATGTTTATTATAATTTTATAATTCTAAACATTCAATAAAAATCGAAAGATTTCATTTTTTCGATGCTTTTATTTCATGCTGTGACAAGTACAAAAACTTATGTGAAACATTTTCCCTTTAGGAAGGTACAATTTGCTAAATCTCAGAGAAAATGACAGAGGGGTCGAGAAAGCTGCTAGACGATGCAATGTAAATCTTAACTAATCACACAATAATTATACCAACACGAATTGTAATTCTCAATTCTCACAAGAGTAAAATAGGACAATTCCAAAAATTAACTCAGATTAAAGCAATTTTTCTAGCTAATATACGTTAATGAAACTGAAAATGATTATTTACAGAGCATTACTGATTGGTGAATTGGCCATTTCTGAATTACGTTCCACACAGACAAACAAAAACGTCAAATCGAGGCCAAGTGCTCAAAAATGCAGCAAATATATGAAAGTTAGCACTTAGCCTCGACTTGAAGGTTTTGTTTATGAGCAGCTGAGCGAGCGTAATTCGGAAATGGCCTATTGTATCAGATAATATTGTAATACAATCCGGTTCAATATTTGTTTACCGACATGCTCCTCGTCCCTGCAGACAAAGGTCGATGCCAATGTGATTTAGAATTTGTTTTAAAAATAAAAAATATTCGGCTATGTTTTTGTCAATAGCCTCTGCGGGTTGTTAAAAGAGATATTTAGCAGAACTTCCAGAACTTCAGAGTGTTTGGCGATGAATCTGTCTTTCAATTTGGAGTCCCAAGATGAAAAACTGTTTAGTTTTGTTCATTTAATTCCTTTACTTGTCAGGGAAGAGAAAATAGCGACTACGCGATGAGTAACAACTCTTCATTATCTTGTTAAACAGTTTAAATATTTTATGACGTTTAGAAATTAATAATAATAATAATAACAAATAATAATAATAACTATAATAATATATTTTTATTCACGATGATAAAAATACATATCAAGTGTTACAAGAATTAAAGAAGAAGACGCATAAAAATACAAATACTTCAAAAAAAACGTATTGATGTATGAAAGCTCTAACCTATATACTGTGTACTGTTTACCTAAGTTATATCCTTGTGACTGCGAAAAAAAATACTAACATTTAACCGCAGTGGTCAGATCTCTGCTCTCCAACCACAGGATCCTGTCAAACATTTGTGTGACCTTCTTACTGCCAACGTTAACCTAGCTTTCCATTCTTTCGAGATCGATAAAATGATTAACAGCTTCTGCTGGGGAAGTCAAAGTTCTTATCCTCTTAACACAACAGAAAATGGAGATCAGCACCGGCTCAAACGGGCTCATACGTCCATAAAAGACTTTAACTAGGAAATAACCCATACATATAGTAGGGCTACTTCAGCTCGTATTTATTTTACTGAAAGGATAGAATTTTATTGAAAGTAGTATTTATAACAATATCTGCATACATATTTTGCAATTTTCAAATTTCCCTGATCGATGAACAATTTGAATAAGCACAAAACAGCAAGAAAATTTTAAGATTCTCTAATGAGGTTTGAGAGCAAAAAAGGACGAGGGTAGTAATTTGCGTTGTAATGTTGTCGAAGAATAAAGCGCGTCATTAACTCCTAAAAATAAATTCTAATTTTCAAGTCAAATGATAAATTTAGAAGATACCTTTCAGATGGAAAATTTTATATCTTCAGCTTTTGTTTCCCACCGGGACCTACCCCCCAAACAAAACGAGATTTTGTTGGTCTTATTTTTTTAAAATCTCTAGATAGGAAATTTTTGCAGTAAACCCTATTGTGTATTTACAGTTTTTAAAGAGCAACCTTTGAATGAGATTTTACATTTTGTATCTTATCGGCAAACTCTTTGTCCAAACAATTGATCCAGATGTTGGACAAGTACTTGTTTCACCACAACCCCTTTCTATCATGTACATTATTATCTTGCTTTGATATTAAACTGGCTTGTAAAAACTCCAGCAAACATTATGGTATTGTGATAAGGAGGATTTAAGAAGCATTTTACACTTTAAGTCCAAATTTCCCTACTTGGTTTCTAAACTTGAAGGACTAGAAGAAGCTTGTGCTGCTGCTGATAACATAAATACAATGATATTATCATCGCCATTGATTTACGACGAGCGCAAAGTGACGGTTCTTGTCGAAACCACTTACTTGTATACAACGCCACAGGCAACTGTTCCCAGACGCTGGAAGAACTAAAACTATATTATTATTGTATTTATTTTGTTTTTTTTCGTAAAGTGAGTTTTACCTCTCAACAATACAAAAACAAATGATACATACTGATTAATAAGTATTTAGTGATTATTTTCAATTTTGAGGGTTGGGTGTTTGTTATCACACATTTATTATTGAGGGTATTACTGCCCGTCTGCCCTCTCCACCCCTCTC
>JAOCNB020072153.1:0-12467 GCA_026546465.2 Palythoa caribaeorum | reverse complement strand
ACAGCTGAATTTAGAGGCGAACCACCTTCATTGTTTTTTGAGCAGTCTTTACAATGAATCTTTTTATGTTATAGTGTAAGCTGTATCGCTAAGTTTTAGTTAATTTTCTACCACAAAAGCTTTCCTAGTTATCAAGCTTCAGCCTGAGCTTGTTCTTAAATTTTTTTTAAATTTTTGCAAATTTGAGCCTCGTTGTTCTTATAAAATTGTTCTTATAAAAAAAAAAGCGTGTATCGCTGCTAAACAAGTTGTAAAGCGATGCTGCGCGTTTTACCAACCGCGTACAAACTTGTCTCGCAGCTAAATTAAGCTGTTGCAGTTTAGTGAATCCTGACTTCTGATTGGCTAATACGGCCAGGTGATTGCTTGTGGCGTCATCTTACTGCGAGACAAGTTGATCTGTGGTAGTAATACGCGCAGTATATACAAAGTAGAACGACCTTCTACTTTCTGAAACAAACTTTTTCAACCTGCAACAGCTTATCATGCTGCGAAACAAGTTTGAACGCCGGCGGAAAAACACGCAGCGGGCAAAAGTAGATCTTGCGCAGGTAGTTTGCTTTTATATTACTTGCATCCGTCCCATTACTGAATATGCATGTCAAGTTTTCCACGACGGTCTACCATTGTACCTCTCAGAAGAACTAGAAAGGATTCAGCGGCGAGGCCTCAGAATAATATTCCCGGAATTAAGTTTTCAAGAAGCCCTTGATGAGTGCAGCATCGTCACACTCTACGAACTACGTAAAATGTTGACGGAACGCCTTTTCAAAAAGATCGTGAACAATTCCAACCACAGGCTAAAAGGCTTTTTACCAGCACGCAATTATAATTTAAGGACCCTTAGGAGCAAACGTGTTTTTAATCTTCCCATCTGCCACACTAATAGATTTAAAAACAGGTTTACCATGCACAAGTAACACAACTAATGCAGCCATGTATTGAATTGAATTTTAACCATGTAAAAAAAATTGTTTTTTAGCATCTTAAGCATATTCTGTATCTTTGTATAGTCCGTAATTCAGCCCCACGGCTGCAATGGATTCAATTAAGTTCTATTCTAATCATCGCTTTTCAACCTGTTTCGCAGTAATATTGCGAGACAAGTTGAAGGCGGGAATTTGTTGCTTGTATTACTGTACCTTAAGTGCACACACTTTACTCAAATGAGACTGGGCTTCAAATTCGGGGTGAAAGACAACTTCGTGGAGTTACAACAACAAACAGTTCTCGTGCGATTCGCAAACGATATCGACAAAAGAAGACAGTCAAGCTGAAGACCTATGCAAAAATCGCATAAAACTATTGGTTCGGCGCCCAGGCCCCTACATGGAACCGAGGTCGCGGTTCATCGAAGAAAGACGACGCAGCTAAAAGAGGTCAGACTGCAGACATTTTAAAGGTGCGCTCTATTCATCACACAAAAGCAAACCCATTCATGTTACTTGGTTTTGTTCATCTTCGTCAAACAACGCGACTTTTATGTGAAGAATCGGTGGTGAAAACGGAACCAATTTTTTTAGCGCAATGATTCAGAATTCATTTAAAAAAATTTCGACATTCAAGATTCATTTTAACCATCTCTCGTAATTCGGTATTCCCAAGTTTTAAACATGAAAATTTATGATTCCTTTTTATTTAACCAATGTGATTCATGATTCTACATCCACCCATGTACCCAAGATGGAGCCGAAGATTTGCTGCCTGCTTCCATTCACGTTTTTATTTTTTGTTGTTACTTATCTCTATTTGCTTTATTGTATTTTCCCGCCAGTTTGCTTTTGTTATTTTATTTCAGCATTATCACCAAATTCTATACGGCTTAGTCATTACTTACACTTCAGTGCGTTTTTGTCTTAGCTATTGGTAATAAAAACGCAATTTACAACCTTTTTATACATTTTTAGATTTAACCAAATTCGCGCATGTTTACAAATTTCAGGATTTTGTGACGACCATTTTCATTATTTTGATGCAAAGTCAGAAAAAATCTCAATCTTAATCTGTTTACTTGCAATCAGTCTAAGCTGACCAGTCAAACCTTGGTAAGGTTTTCTCTTCTGAAATAAGACGCCATTTTGACTACCGCTTCAAAATCAACTGATAGGATATGTATACTAATCACATGAGGCCGACACAAGTGCAATTAATCCTTAATAGTACGAGGACTCATGTGATTACTTGTCTATCAATAAAGGGCAAAATTTATACGAAGGAAAATCACGCGCTGGCAAGCCTGATTACCAAAAATGCCCTCAGTTAGAACCCGACGTGAAGTGACATGTTTTGGCATTGTGTGAAAACGTGAGTATTCGATTTTGCTTTTCTCGCTATCTTCACACAAAATAAACTGAAAATTCAATTTAAAATAATTTTCATCAATCCTTCATTCATAATCCAAGATTATTCCTTGATTTGGTGGTTTATTTTTAAACAGAAACCTCCAGAAGCGTATCAAGCCGAGATAATGGCGAATATGTGATAAAAGTTTGAGTTAAGCTGTCTAGGATTCTAATCAAAAATTTGCGTTTAATTGTTGCTCGACTAGTCAAACAAATCGGCCAAGAAGGTATTCCTAGCAGTTCTAAAAGATCTGACTGTAACACTGATCATGTAGTCGTTTTGTGAAATTTAATTTTAGCCGGTCCGGAACCAGTTGCATCTACTGAGAGCATTCCTTTTGTTGACGTTATAGAGTTATAAAAAAAACGCAACTTCGGTTCAATAGCACAATAGTGAGTCACATACATTTGAAAAGAAATACTCAGTGCGGCTCCTTTATGGTAGCCAGCTGTATTAAGTGCAGTGCAAAGTTCAGTGAAACATTTAATTTGATTGCGTAACGGTTTCAATTATGATCGAGATCACAAGAGCAAAACAATCATTATAATTATCTTTTAAAACGGGGAAAACATCCCGAAGTCATGAAAAAGGTATCACTGCGTTTTTGTTATGTGAGTAAAATCAGGCGAATCGGTTGAAAACACTAAAAAGTGGCTCCATGCCCTGTGTTTTTTTTGATAATTTGGTTGCAGCGGCTAGTTTATCATGCTAAGTCGAAAGAAGCGAAACTCCAGCAGGCATCGTCGTCTTGCAAACCACCGAAGACAAACGCATGAATAAGAATCGCAAGGAAGGTCAAGATTATCGAACCTGTTGAAATCATAGCGGAGTAAAACCTCTTCATCGTTAATAACATCTTCATCTTGGCATGTTAGCGACGTTCTGTAATAGCTGCTTAATTGTTTCTAAATTCCCGCCACAACCGCGTTCTCTCCCCAGTCTTCTGTGGGTATTGGCTTCCCCGTTCTTATTGCTTAAAGTTCCTAATAGGGTTGGATATCGCGAGTTGCGGGAGCCAATCAGAGATCGCGAAAATGGATATCAGTTGCTTTGGTAAATACTAATTGCAGCTAAAATCCATTAGACGGTAGTGCGCATGAGCGGTGTCATATTTCTGGGCAGTAATTTCTAAGTCACGTGGTTGACCCTGGATCAATTAGAAAGAATTAGAATTCCATCGATTAATAATACAAAATAGCTAATGAGTCGAGAAAAAAACACCGAGTCGACCAATATTTGTTTTCTTTCAACGTACTGGTTTACAATAAAAGTACATTTAATAAACGTAAACAATTCAAAATTTGAATGCAGCATGTGCTAAGGACATACAGTAATACAAAAGTTTATTTATCTGACGACGATTTGACAAGCGTACTACACATTGTTTCAACTTACTGCTCTACTTTGTAACTTCCAAGGTTTATATCGAATTAATGTATCTAGATTTCTATACCGAATACAGTATCAGTTTTAACCAGTTTCACCAATATCATAAAACCAAACTAAGGCTGAGACATAAGTTTTCCTCGCCGCAAGGCGTCGGTGTGATGAAAGCTAAATTTCGAGCGTTGTATTGGAGCAACGAATTATTTATCTCCCAGGGGTGACGGGTTAACTTTAACCCTGGGTTAAGCCAAAATTCAAGCAGGTTTTAAAATGGTTCATGTTTTTGGTCATTGTTTTTTTTTCAAATTACAGCTTCAATCAGCCTTTGCTAGCTTAAAAACAAGAACATAAAAATGAATTAACCCTGGGTTAATTTTAATTGGCTTTTGATGGGGGCTTCCAAGAGGTTTTGGCGACAAGCGACATCGCTCCAAAATTGCAAAAAACGAGCACCGACAGCCGACCGAACCTGACGGAAAAAAAGCGACAATTTGCGACTGCGACAATGATCCATTTATAATTTCGACAAAACGACATCTTTTCATTTTGAAGCTATTGGCAATAGAGGAAATAAGGTAAAAGTGTGAGCCTTTGAAACTTTTGCGATTTCTTTTTACACTTTAGCCATTTGAGTCATTAGAAACTAAAGTGGTCGATCTTCTAATAAAAAGAGCGAAGTTTTTACGGTCGCTTACTCTTTAAATTAAATTGACAAACTTACAGGACGCAAAAATTAGCAAGTTTAGCCAACATTTGTATTGTAGCAAAAAAGCGACAGCGACAATGGTATTGCAGCGTAAAAACGACAGCGACATTTGTCTGTAGCCAAATAGCGCCGAAAGCTGGGCTAGAAAATGGACGACAAAGCGACATCAGAAGCCCCCTGGGAAAGCCTCTTTGATCAACTGGGCCCCGTTGACAGGATATGATATTGTTCTCTTCACCGTTTGATATGAACTTTATTGATAGTGTTTGTTATTTCTACTTTATGTGTATTATAAATAACAACTATGCTATTAGTAAACCTGTGAATTTCTCTTTCTGGTTGTGTGAAATTCGTCGTAATCTACATTTGCATAACCAACCTTGTTCTGTAATCTCGGAAAATGGAACATTTTTAGAAGATAACTAGCTATAAATTAAATTCAACTGATATTGCTGTTCTTTCACTACTGTTTTCAATAAAAGGTATATATCGCGGAGTGTTTGAACAGTTTTAATAATTTCTTGCATGATACTAAAAACATAAAATACAGACGCTAAGCTTTGATTATTGTACACATTCACAATACTCGATTATTACGAATCGATTTTAAAAACAATACTCACATGAACAAACGTCCGTAAAACCAATATCACATACTAATTTTGTAGTTTGAGTTATGTTAGATTTTTACTCACCGAAGTTTCCGTAACATTTTCTGTTGAGAAGCGAAAGCGTTTTAAGTTGCGGGCAAAGCTGTAAAAGAGAGACAAAAACAATTTTTAGTTCAGTTATGAAGCTAAACGAGCAACTTTTGTTTTCAAAGAAAGACACTCTCTTGTGTCCTGAGAAATACTGCAAACAGAACAAGTCATGGCAGGAAAAAAATCAGATGAATCAAATTGATTTTTCCAGTATTTTTTCTATTTATAATTTCTTTAAAATTGAATGACACATTGGGACATGTTGGAAATTTGTATTAAGTACATTAAACGAGCAATGTTTGTGTTTATTCTTTGAAACTAAATACAAGTTTGTTAGAAGAGTTGCAATACTGTACTTATCCTATTGGCTATAAACATTTTCATTTGCAGCGCACCGAATCTTTGTCAACATTGTGGCTCGACTGAAGTACTCTTGGCCTGATGGTGGTAAGAATTCTTTAGTCTTTTTTTAAGTGCAATATCTTTGTTATTTCCATGCAAATGATATAGTAATTGACATCCAAGTGTCCGCTTTTTAAATTAAACTTTCATTCAATTAGTTTGGAGTATTATTTGTGATAACAATAAAACTATCCGGATGTTTGTGCTTGGATTTACGTTTTCAGAAGCAAAGAACACTGAAATTTTATAGAAACTTCTTCAAACTTTTCTTATATCTATTTTCGCACACTCTTCAATCTACTATTGAATTTATTGGACTATGTTCACTTGAATGCAAACTTACTGAGATATGAACGCTTCCTGCAGACGGCTTGCATCTTATTGTTTTACCAAGTGCCTGTTGAAAACAATTTTGTACTAAAAGCGACACACAATAGCTGATTTTAACATAGAAATTCGACACGCTTTGTAGGTCGTTGTTTGGATAATTGACGCAGCAGGGTTATTCCTTTTTTTATTTTCTTTATCAGCTGTATTTTAACTCAGAGTAAATCGGTGTTGCATTAACATTTAATTCAGTTTATGGAAGTGTATGAATAACTGTACGAAATGAATTGAAAATAGGAATTTTAGCTCTTGTATGAACTCGTGCGTCCACAGTTCAAGACAATAAAACTGAGTTCCCATTGACGTTGATGCAAATTGACGGCAATATTTCTCAGTCTCAAAGCAATAAGATCGGAAGAAATTAAACATCTTTTTATAATTTCGCAAGACAGCTTTCTGAAGTAAAAGCATTGCTTACTTGATACAACATCTGTCTGAAAGGCAAGCTCCATCATAACACCACAAAAAACGCGGTAAGTTATACTTATAGTTTTGTTGTTATTCAAAATTACATATTCTACGAAAAGGCTTATCAAATTTCTTTAGAAGTAACAAACTTTCTTAAAATGAAAATTAATGAAATAAATGAATCCAGCTGACTTCCTTGGACTTTCAAAAGATACAAAAAACTTTCTTAATGATCACTATCAGAGAAATCTACAGTTTGTATATATATTTGCCATGATTGAATTTAGAAGACTAAGGACCAGTTCAAACGTCGAACTTTACATGTGCCGAAGCTAATACCCATTTAGGTCGACCCAAATACCTAGTGCGTTCGAACCAAAATGCCGAACGGAAAAATTGGGATTGTGGGAAAAATATTATTAACTTAATATATTCATAATGTAAGTATTAAAATCGGCACATGTGAAGATCGACGTATGAATCGAAGTCGACCTTTTCAGTGCCGTTCTATTCGACAAGCTCAGTCGAATAGAACGACAGAGTCGACCCTAATACAAACTGTCGATCCTAATTGATTCAGACGTCGAACTTTACATGTTCGACGTTTGAACCGGGCCTAACATTCGATCGCAAAAACATTAAGTACTGTTGTTTAGTTCTTTATGCAATAAGTTTAGTACTTATAAATCAATTTAATTTTTAAAAGTTTCGGAGTCATTATGCACTGCTTATAGGTAAGGAATCTGTGCCAAAGTGTGGGATAAGAAAAAATTGGAAGCAAAAAAAGTGATTTAACAAAGATACCCTTCCACTCGGTAATTAAAGTTTAAGTTCATTGCCTAGTAATTAAAAACTTCATTGAAAAAAAAAACATGCAACCATTTTCATGCAATGCGCCGGGAAAGTTTTTGTAACGAAATAGACTTTAAGAAATATAAATTGTGGTGCTTTTAAAATTTGCCGATCGGTTGAACCAAGAGAACCATAAATCGAGCTCAAAACAACACAGCTCTTAATTACTGTACAAATCATATAATATAGTCTGTATACATTTGATAAACACATCTCAATAAACAATAACATTGACGTTTTAATAAAACGCCTCTTCCAGCAGATGTTTTGACAAATCGTAGTTTGTTGCTTAACCACTTCAGGTTTTTAGTTAAAATAAAAAAAAAATTCTCCTGGCGAAGAAAGTTAACTCTTTCATGTAGAATTGCACTTGCCCATGGGATGGCCGGATAGCTTTACAATTTTTCAGCCTATTCAAATTATTCATCACTTTATACTTTGGTTTCGATAATATCTCTCGGATCGTAGCATCAAAACGAGACTTCGTATATTTTGCAAGAACTAAACTCACTGTGTATGTTTGAAAGTTGCCTAAATTTTCCAATATTTCTTATGATGTGAAGCAAATTTTTACAAGTTTAGGTATGGTGAAACACTGAGTAGCTTATAGTGCACAGATAGAAGCTCTTAACCCGCATGCAAGGATTTATCGTGGCATTGATTTGTTGCCGTTAAATGACAAGAAGTCGCTCGATGAATGGCTCGTAGTAAAAATATGCCGTGAAAGTACTCCAGTTACAAAGAACTCTTATCTCTGCAGTGATCATGTTAGCAAAGAATGCTTCATAAAACCGATTGGAGGAAAAAGAAAACGTCTCAACCAAGGATCTGCGTCAACAAAGTTTTCTTTTATAGTGCCGGAAAAAGCCACAAAGAAAAAAACCGTGTCCGTGTCGAAACAAGCCAAACGACATCGTTTGTGCATTTCCTATTTTAGTTCAATACCTTTGCGTTTAGTTGATAAAGCGGTCAACGCACGAAATCATATAATTAAATCCGTACCCACACATATCAGCCAAGTAGACCAATCAGAATTGGACAGCTGACTGTTGCACTATATGATAGTGCAAATTCAAAATTATATTCCCTTTTCCTCGATTCAATACCCAATTAAGTTAAATTCAGAAATTGAACACTTTGGCTTTAACAGATGCACTTCCAATACAAACATCAACATTTGATGGTCTTGCAAACCTTTTATTTATTAAAAGAATCTCTCAACATTTGACCTTGTAGGAACTTTGTATTCTATCACAACAGTTTTATCGACGCCGCCATGGGAAGTAATTGCCATGGCTATCAGCTATTGTGTTGTCAAACCTTTACTCGAACATCTTAAATAAATTTGTTTAGAAACTGTTTTTATACAATGTAAAATTTTACCAGCTTGACTAAGAAATGCAGCTTTTTCCACTCGTTTTCTTATTACTTTGACACTTTATCTAAACTGTTCTCACAAAAAAGAATCAAAATGTCTAAATACATTTTTATAATCAAAGCATGTTTTATAAACTGTACAAAAAGATTATTTTTTGTTGAAAGCAAAACTTCTGCTCAAAATACCAACAGAAATAAAAGTAGTTAGAATATAGGTGAATAGTTTCGCTGATAATAGTGGAAAATACAGATTTGTGCTCTCTTTTGGCGGTAACGTCTTCGCTATCGTTTTCAATCCACCACCTAATTTATTATCTCAATTTAAAAAGCCTTGTTTCCCTTCCCAATTTCCCGAACAAAACGAGAAAGCATAAAATTAAAAACACGAACTTCAAGTGTCATTTTTATAGCAATATAATCTACACCCTGTTATATAGAATAAAATATTTCGTTTCTTGGTTACCGTTTGTGAAACCTTACCTCAGGGCTTTCAATGAAACGAGTCTGTGAGAATTGTACTTCAGAAAACAGATTTTTATTTATTGTTCTCTATAACAAATATCAGTGGTGTCAGAAGAACTGGTTTCCGCAAGCCTATTACCTTTGAAAGGATTAATTCCATATCGATCTGATCTCTAGAGTTTTGTCTGGGCCGGTATTTTTTTTTAGCGTTTTTTTTCAAATATTAGACCGTCTCTTTTCATATAACAGACCGTGTAGCCTTAAATTTTTATTTACAGTCGTCCGACCAACCAAAAGTTTACGAGTTTTTTTTAAAAAAGTAAAATAAAATAAAACCTACATGAAAACTAGAATGCCTCCTTTAAAGCAGCATACAGACCTCAGGCTACCGCCGGAATTTTTCCGGCTTTATTTTTCGACCGACCCAATTTTTTTTTATCAGAAACGCGGACTGTAAACGAAACATTAAGTGGGGATGGCCTTATTCAGAAATAAGCTACCTGAGTGAGTCTTCGGAGAAAATAATTTTGAGTTGATACGTCTATTTCACTCTGAATTTACTCAAAATCAATCTGACGTTATTGATTGGTTTGGATAAAAAACCGTCGTTTAAACCGAAGTGATAAAAAAACAATTATTGTTCCGGACGCACTCTTCTTGTATTTCTATCGCTGGAAAACATCGAAGGTAAGGGTTTTAAATTCTTTTTGGCATTGTTGACCTTTCTTTTTCCAAATTTGTAATTGAACAGTACATTCAAGATGACAGCGAGCCTCAATCACATTTCTTTCGACTTATATAGCAACAACATATTAACAGAGTTAAAAAATAAAATATTTTCATAAAGGCTCCAGAAAAATAGTCGAGAAGCAACAAAGACGAACGAAGTTGTTCAAAATTAAATGATACCCTGGGTCTGTATTCACAAAAAGTATAATCTACTTCATTTCTTCTGAATAGCTTTTACACTTATTGTGAAACTTCTCAGTCTGCCCTCATTGTTTGTACGTTTGTTGAGACTCCGAACAATTCCTAAATCAATTTCTTAAGCTACTTACCCTGATTTTTGCTCAGAAACCTGGTTGCAAACAGCTGTGGCGTTTTTGTCTGTTTGATCCACAATGATTTTGTTGTTGAGTCGTCTTTCTACAAATCTGCCGATTACTGTACAACCGAATATTTCATAACCTCTAAAAAGGTTGAATTCCTAATTTGTTCACGAAACCGCTGTCATTTTCTTCTTTTTAATTTGAATTTTTTTATTAAAGAGACAATGGTTCTTTTATGTTAGGCTGGCCACATAAGTAAACTTTAATAGCTAATGCAAATCAAAATGATCACAAACACCTGATCAGTTTTAGAAGCGAGAATTTTGTTTGAACAAACAAATGCAAATGAGGGTCACACTGATTGCAATTGGTTGTGATGTCCACTAGAGCAGTTTCTTGAAAAACGGTAAAAATGTAGATATGTCGATACTATCTTTACTGTTCAGGCGGCAGTGTTAAAAAGGAAACAATTTGAGTCTGTTTTTACAAAGATTCGTATCTTAGACAGTTTATTTGAAAGGCAATATGGATTCCAATTGGGATATGGAACTTACTACTGTACACTCGGGTAAGTGACACTGACAGACAAGCACGAAAGTTTGTATTTAGAATTGTTATTTTAAAATAACTGGAGGAAGCTTTTGTGTACGTTTATGTATTTTTTTCAGTCATAAAAATAAAAGAGAGACATTTGCCTAAACATTTATTATCTACAAAAGCAAAGGATCAAAACTGAATTATCCTTCCGAGAAAATGTATTTTTTTGCTTGAGAGTATTTTTTTATGACGCTTGCTCTAGTTCTAGAATTCTATTACAGCCATCCTTTTTATATCTCACACCTTGTGACCCAAATATGACCAGAAAGGTTTTACTTGCCTTTTATGAAAGCAATTCTTTTGTAACAACTGGATCATGAAACAATAATATCCCAAGAAATTTGAAGAAATCGCAAAGCCGAGCAATAAAGCATATCTCTAAACAATTATCGTGTTATTTTAAGACAAACAAACTTTGGCTTTTAGTGGTACATCTACCAGTGTTTTTATTGTGGTTAAAGATTTCTGACAAAAAGCTTCATTTAGGAAATATGAGAATTGTCGATATTTTTAATGGTCTTAAAATAAATTTAGAAACTGTGTTATCATCCAAAGGTCAGTTTTATGAATCCGCAGAAAAACAAAACAAAAAAAGAAAGCAGAAATTTTTAACTCTAAGAAAATAAACTTGATTCAAAGCTCATGTTGCGTACTCGCCAAATTCAAAACCGAAATGTAATAGTAACTATACCTTTCATGAAATGCACTGCAATCGTAACTATACCTTCCATGAAAGGGGTTACTCCGGTCGCAAACTACGTCTTTTTATACCAAAACTGATGAGGTGAGAATTCTTAGTATGTATTCTCTTCACTCACAAAGGTAATTGCTTTTAGTTACCTTAATGATCTGGAAAATGAAATATCAATGTGTTGGAGAATTTGATACTACATTGATAGATAGAGTGAATGAGTGAAAATGTAGAAGAAGAAAGAAGGATTAAAAAGAGGTAGCATCCATGGGAAAGAAGGAAGGGGAAGGATGGATGGAAGAAAGAAAAAAGATGGATGCTGGATGGATGGATAGTGGATGGATGGATGGTGGATGGATGGATGGATGGATGGATTGGATGGTGGATGGATGGATGGATGGATAGTGGATGGATGGATGGTGGATGGATAGATGGATGGGTGGATGGATGGATTGGATGGTAGATGGATGGATGGATGGATGGATAATGGATGGGTGGATAGTGGATGGATGGATAGTGGATGGATGCTGGATTGATGGATGGATGGTGGATGGATGGATGAATGGATGGATTGGATGGTGGATGGATGGATAATGGATGGATGGATAGTGGATGGATGGATAGTGGATGGATGCTGGATGGATGGATGGTGGATGGGTGGATAGTGGATGGATGGGTGGATGGATGGATAGTGGATGGATGGATGGATAGTGGATGGATGGATAGTGGATGGATGGATAGTGGATGGATGGATTGATGCATGGAAGGATGGATAGTGGATGGATGGATAGTGGATGGATGAATGCTGGATAGATAGATGGATGGATGGTGGATAGATGGATAGTGGATGAAGGGATGGATGCATGGTGGATGGATGCATGGTGAATGGACGCATGGTGAATGGATGGATGGTGAGTTAATGGATGGTTGGATGGATGGTGGATAGATGGATAGTGTATGGATGGATGCATGGTGGATGGATATATGGAAGGAAGAAAGGAAGGAAGGAAGGAAGGAAGGAAGGAAGATAGAAAGAAAGAAAGAAAGAAAGAAAGAAAGAAAGAAAGAAAGAAAGAAAGAAAGAAAGAAAGAAAGAAAGAAAGAAA
>JAOCNB020072090.1:0-12471 GCA_026546465.2 Palythoa caribaeorum | reverse complement strand
CCTTCAGTGATTGTGACATCTTGGACAAAGCTAATTATTTATCTGTAAAACCTGTACATGTATATAACGATGCAGAAGTTACAATAAATATTACAAATAAACCAGATCTCGTTATTCAAGGTTTGTTTATTATAATTATAGACGAGTCGTTAAGTAGCCCTCGCACTGACCGTGAACCAAGTAGAATACCAAAACGATTTCTAAAACGCTTGAACACTAAAAGTAGGAAGCTTAGACGAATTATTTATCGTAAAATTCATTCATTTATACCCAAGTCTTCTAAGTTGCATTATTATATGAAACGCACAAAGGTTAACAGCAAAGATTTTGTTTCAAAGCTAAAGGTCAATGGTACACTCAAGGCGTTTATTTCTCCAAGGTTAACAAGGTTTCAGTGTAAAGCTAGTCGGTATATATCATTTTTTTCTTGCAACAGACCAATATCTATTTATAAGACTCAGTCACATCTAATGAATTACTCTCAGTCTAAACTATACAATGACATAGAAAAAAACCCTGGGCCTAATGACACAATATATGTTGATCCAAGCAAAACAATAACAGCACCTTATAGCCAAGGCAATATTGTCATCTTTGGAGAAAATGCAGGTAAACAATGTGTTGCGATGAGTTTATGCTCTTTAATTTATAATAATAATGGAATTCATTCATCAAATGATCTTTTAAAAATAATGAATATTGGAAATGAGTTGTACACAAGACTATTACAATCAGCAATGCAGTCATTTCTCATGCTATCAGAACTACCAAACAACTTAAACCTGTTTGATACTGATTATGAACTTCAATATAGTGACAGTGTTACAGGAAATATTCGTCAAGAAATTACAATAGAAGGATACAACTACTGCACTTCATTAGAGGCACCATTCCAATCTTTAATATCTGATAATTATACCAGTTTCATATTAACAATAGGGTCTGTTAGTGTTGGTGTATACTGTTATGGAGATACGGGATTTAAAGTATTTGACTCTCATGCAATAGAGTTATGTGGAAGAGGGGACAGTCATGGTAAATGTATCCTAATTGAATTGACATCCTTGGACAATTTGGTTCAATATTTTCAAAGTATACATAACAATCATATATATGAGATTAAAGGTGTACAAATCAACAAAGTTGAATGTAGTAATATGCTCATTAAAAATAATGGCATTGACAGCACAAATTTTAACATTAGTTGCATTGTGGCTCTTTATTCAATTTGTTATTCTACAATGAAATCATGTAGCTACTGGAATTCAAATACCCTAAACAATATAATAGATGGCAGAAAACTATTATTTAGTCATCTCAGCTTAACTAATTATTTAAGTCCAAATGAGATTCCTTGCACAATTGATGTATATGGGGCTGAAGTATCTTGTGTAAGTAACACTATAAACGGAGAAGTGTTGTCTGATTCAGATGCAAACAAAAGTCTTCTTCAAGATATCATAAAAAATAGTACTGAGAACACTGGATTTTTGATCTGGTTTTCAACTTATTGCATCAGTTGTATTTATAGGCCTACAAAAAGGTCAAAGTACACATATTCTTTTTTGGCTTATGATGAATCCAAAACAGTACCACATGCACTTCACTTCACAAAAAATATTAATGGAATATGTTCACTTGTAGATACTATAGTAGATTATGTTAAAAATCCATACCAATCTAAAGAACGATTATATAAAATACAGTTTTTATTGTGCTCTTGTAAGAATATGGACAAAACTGAAAGAGATTAATGAGCAACCAGAGACACAAACCAATGTATGAGGCAATGGAGCCACCAACCAAAAAAAATATTACTAGAAAAAAAACAATCCAGGTACAATTTAAACAAGCAACAAATACTTAGCAAACAAGCCAAAAATTATAAATTGATGGATAGCAATAAAAAAGAAGAGTTACTGAAGAATCGGTTACAGAAATACAAACAAATGGATTCTAATAAAAAACAAAAATTGTTGTCCAGGTACAGTGAAAAGTATAGAGCAATGGATAATGTAGAAAAACAACAGTTATTGGATAAGCAGCATGAAAAATATAGAACAATGGATAATGTTTAAAAACAACAGTTATTGGATAAGGAGCATGAAAAATATAGAACAATGGATAATGTAGAAAAACAACAGTTATTGGATAAGCAAAATGAGAAGTATAGAACAATGGATAATGTACAAAAACAGTTACTGGATAAGCAAAATGAAAAATATAGAATGGACAGCACAGAAAAAGAAGGGCAGTTAGAAAAACGTAAGCGAAGGTATCATAGCAATAAGAAAAAAAGATCTACACTCTTGTATCGACCAATTTAGAAAGAAAATAAGAGAAGGTCCTTATCATATATGTTGTGTGTGTAACGGTAGCCTATATAAGAAATCAGTCAAGAAACTTATTTGAAATAAATACATGTCTCAAAATATGTTTACAATCAAAGTATCATTCGACGGGAAAGAATACATCTGTAAAACATGTCATTCAAAATCTGCAAATGGTAAAATTCCAAGTCAGGCAATTATTAACAGTTTATTTGTTGATGAGGTACCATCTGAACTTGAATGTCTTCAGAAATTAGAACATATACTGATAGCTCAGCGTATAGTATTTGAAAAAATTGTAATTATGCCTAAGGGCCAACAACGTAAGATTAAAGGTTCTATTTGTAATGTACCAGTACAATGTGATAAGACATGTAATGTTTTACCTCGCCCTCCTGAAAGATCTGGTATTATTATGTTGAAGTTGAAAAGAAAACTACAATTCAGAGGTCATGTATATTTTCAAGCAGTTAGACCAGCATTCATACAAACAGGCTTGACATGGCTTAAATTCAACAACCATTATACAAAGATATTGTAATTGATTGTGCAAACATAAGCAATAATGCAGATATTACACATTCTGAAACTCAAGATATTTCACCTAGTACATCTACAAGTAATCTCAGCTCTGACAAAGAAATGAAGGGCTCGATTCAAATCTTGGACAGTTATCAATGATTGCAAATGATATAAACCATGTTGATTCTTCAGATTCAAATACTGATAATGAAAACTTAAATGAAGAACAAGAAGACCCTCTAAATGAACACAGATCACCAACTAATGAAACATGTTTAGAAGCTATTTTCCCAGATTACCCTGTTATTGTTGAAGAAAACAGTTTTAATGTTTCTACTGGACGAGAGATTTACAATGTTGCCCCAGGGGAGAATAAACATCCCGTATCTTTAATGACTGATAAATTATGTGAAAAACTTGCATTCCCAGTATTGTTTCCAATGCGTAGATTTGGATATACTGCTGAAAGAGAAATCAAACTATCACCTGTTAAATATTTCAATACAAGATTATTACATTACAGTGGGAGATTTGCTATGAACCATGAATATTTATTTTTTGCACAATTTATAATAGAACAGAAAAAGGTATCTGATAGTATAAATATAGCACTTAAAAAAATTCATGGTCACCAAGTCACTGCATCACAAGTTAAATCAAACTCTCAAATACTACAGAACCTTATTTCTCAAGATCAGGCCAATTTATTCTTAAGACAAATACCTGGCTCACCTCCATACTGGCAAAAATTTATGTATGAAGTAGTGGCAATGGTAAAACAACTTGGTATACCAACATGGTTCATGACATTATCATGTGCTGATTTAAGATGCCCTGAGCTATTTCAAATCATTTCAAGAGCCAATGGTAGAAACATGACGCACGAAGAAGTAGATGCTTTGTCATATGATGAAAAATGCAGACTTATTAATCTTAATCCTGTTATTACAGCAAAACACTTTCAATACAGAGTAGAAATTTTCTTTACTGAAATTTTACTGACCGACGTAAACCCAATAGGTAAAATAGTATATCATGCTCTTCGCATAGAATTCCAAATGAGAGGTTCTCCTCACTTACATGCATTGATTTGGACATCAGACTGCCCTAAGCTAACTCATGATACTAAAGAAGCCTATGTAGACTATATTGACCAACATGTACAAGCCTATTTACCTGATAAAGATACTGATCCAGAATTGTATGAATTAACAAAAAAATATCAAACTCATAGTCATAGTAAAACATGTAGAAAATATAAAAACATAGCATGTCGATTTAACTTTGGACAATTCTTTACTAATAGAGCTATTGTAGCTGAACCTTTACCTGATGATATGGATGATGAGATTAAGATTAGAACACTGAACAGATGTAAAGAAATACTTTCTTCAGTAAAGCAAAAAATAGATGAAGTTCTTAACCCTAGCAAGCATGATTATAATCCATGTCTTACTGAGGAAGATATATTTAAACATATTGGTATGACTAAAGAGGAATATCAAGCTGCATTATCTATATCACCAGATTCTGACTTTGGCTTACACCTTAAAAGACCACTAGACAGCTGTTTCACTAACAACTATTTCATCGCTGGTATTAAAGGATTTGCAGCTAATTTAGATCTTCAACCTGTTTTTAATCATTATAAATGCATCACGTATGTATGTAGCTATTTCACAAAAGATGAAACTGAATGTTCACAAGCCATTGTTAATGCTGCACGTGAAGCTAAAGAAGCAAATCTTAATGTTAGAGAAGGACTTAAAAAAAATGGTGCTGCTTTTCTCTCTTCCAGAGAAGTTAGTTCTCAAGAAAGCATATATCGTTGCATGCCTGAGCTTTGGTTAAGAAAGATATTTCCCAAAACTGTTTTTGTAAGCACAGATATGCCAGAGAAAAGATTACGAGTAGCAAAAAGCCAGCAAGAGCTCGATGAATTAGATGGTGACAGTACAGATATATATAAATCCAATATTATTGAACGTTATACTATGAGACCAAATTATATCCTATCTGTTAACATGTGCCTTGCAGAGTTTGCTGCTTACTATTATAAAGATTATAAAACTGATATAGCAGAAACAGCTAACGCTCAACCTAAAGTACTTAATGATGATATCATTGAACAGTCACATATAGCTTCAAATGATGATACGTCATCTTTCCCCAACAAAATAAGACTAATGAATGGCACTGAAGTCATGAAATGCAGGAAAGTCAAAGCAGTCGTACGATACCACACTCCAAGTAAAGCAAAAGAGCCTGAAAAGTACTTTCATCATTTGCTCATGTTATACTATCCATGGAGAGATGAAACTGAGCTTCTTGGTGATCAGCAGAAATCACGGAGTTGCGCAAGAAGAACCTGGCGCAAGCTGATAAGCTGAAAGTAGCGAACAGAGAGTTCACTGGTAATTGTTTGATTCAGTGATTTATTACCATAATTTTCCGGGTGTCTTCTCGCGGGTTATCTGTTATTTTTTATCCTATTTCAGAGCAGTTGCAGGTAATTAATCTGTTCAATTGTAAAGTCAGCCAGACCATAGTTTGATTTTCTCCAAATTGTACGAGCATTAGTAGAGCAAAATAAGAATGTTTTTGAACCAGATTCTGATGCAGTTATTGAAGCATTAGAAACTAGAAACAATGATATGAACATTCTTCACTCATATGATCCTATTAATGATCAAGAAAATGAAGACTTACAATCACAATTACCACAAGATCATTCTAATAATGAAGACTCATTTAACAATCTACCACCAGAACACCATGGTAATTTGCAGAATTCAAATGAATCATTGCCTACAGTATCAACATACATACAGCAATCTGATATATCTGATGATGATCTTCGTCAGTCTGTGAGATCACTAAATGCTGAACAACGTAAAGCATATGATAATGTACTAACGTGGTGTAGAAATAAGGTTAAAAATATGAACACTTCAAAACCAGACACCGTTCACCCTATCTATTTATTTATAACTGGTGGTGCAGGAGCTGGCAAATCACATCTAATTAAAACTATATATCACACAGCTACAAAAACATTTACGACATGGTCAATCTAACCCAGAAAATCCAACTGCATTATTAATGGCACCAACTGGTGTAGCTGTTATCAATATCAATGGTACTACTATACATACTGCCTTAGCAATCCCAAAAGAGTTTGGTGATAGTCTACCACCAATTTCTGACCAAAAAAGAACACAAGAATATCTCTGTCTGAATTAAAATTAATAATTAATGATGAAATTTCTATGGTATCAAATAGCACTTTGCTTCATGTCCATCAAAGAGTGAAAGAAATTTTTGCTACGCCAAATGATCAGCTTTCTGCAGGACTTAGTATTATTGTAGTAGGTGACTTATATGAACTGCCACCCATACGTAGAAAACCTGTATTTGAACAATATAAAAATGATGTCTTCAACTTATGCCATCCATGGTCAGTGTTTCAAATGTTAGAATTAACCAAAATTATGAGGCAAAAAGATGATCAGCCATTCACAGAATTATTGAACAGATTTTGAACTGCTTCACAAACCTAAGAAGATCTTCGAATAATACAATCCAGAGCTTTAACTTCACATCAAAGTAATTACCCATCTCAAGCAATACATATCTTTGCAGAAAATGCACCTGTTGATCAACACAATAATGCACACCTAGAACAACTGAGTGGACCATTATACAAATTGAAAGCAATAGACCAATATCCACAGCATGTTTAAAAACAAGACATGGACAGAGTTTTATCTAGAGGAAGATCAGAGACTGGGGGACTTGATTCTGAAATACTAATTAAAATAAACACTAGAGTAATGATAAGCACAAATATAGATATAACTGATACAATACAATACAATACAATACAATACATTTATTTAAGGTCGATCACGTGGGGAGCAGTTACCTGGCCAAATGGGTACAGTAACAAAAGTATCTACTAACAACAATACAAGAAGGCCAGCAGTTATCTACATAAAGTTTGATGATACGTCTGAGACTGGTCTCAAAGCTATACAAAAGCATTCAGATCAATATGCTAGAGAAAACAACTGTGTGCCAATTCAACCAGTACTTGCAAGAATTAAAATCAGACCAGGAAAACCATCTTCACCAGAAATGCAAAGACTGCAGTTTCCTATTACATTAGCATGGTCATGTACAGTACACAAAGTACAAGGATTGACACTGAATGAAATTGTAGTTAGTTTTAACTTGAATAGACAAAACCACTTCAATTATGGACAGATTTATGTAGCACTTAGCAGAGCAAAGTCTTTAGAAGGTTTGCACATAATTGGACAAATAGAAAACTAACATGTTAGAGCAAATCCTAAAGTACATTTGGAATATGAAAGGAATGAGACAAAACCAGAATGAGATACAGTCCATGAATCAAACTACATTAATTGGTGAGAATTGTCTTATTACATCTTAATATATACTAAATATACGCTCTTTAAGAAAACATAGCATCGATATTAAATATGATGCAAGACTCAAAACATCTGATATGATAGTTCTCACAGAAACTCAACTTTTGCCTCATCACTCAGACAGTAGTATTAGAGATACATTAGAACCCTATGAACTTCTTAGGCAAGATCACCATAGTGACAAATATTTAAGTTTAGCAATCTGCACTAAGCCTAATATCAATATCTCAAACACACAATATTTCCCAATGGTTAATGGTTGGATGATTGAAGTATTAAAAACAAGCACAAGCAAACCAACGCTATTCCTATTATTATACAGGAAAAACAACTGCAACACTAACCAATACCTTGAAAATCTCAGTCATATTATTCATAACAATAGTGTCCACATCCTACTAGGTGATTTTAATATTAATTATTTTGATGATACATCGCTCAAACCCCTAATGAATTCATTAGGATATATTCAAATTGTAGATAAACCTACATTTGTATCAAGTGGAAGCTTACTGGATCAAATAAATGTACAACAATCTATCAATGATAAAATTAGAAATGACATAATAAGTGTATATTATTCCGACCGTGATTCCATTCAAGTTATTATCAGAATATAATTTCATGTTATAAAACTTTCAAAGTATAAGAAATATTAAGGATGGAAACTTATAGATTATGTGATACGATGTTTTAGCTTTTACTAAAAGTAAACTATTGCATGTCTTATCATACAGGTAATACAATTACACAGACAGCATCTACAGCCTTATCAACTACACACTGACAAGACCATAAATCTAATCGAGAATTCACGTTATTCAAGTAGCTATATCATTTTACATAAAATAATATAATAGAGAACTTAATGACCTCCTATGCATATGTCCAAGTTGTACAGAAGAATCGTACATTTGTCTCATCTGGAAGCCTCTCAGATCGTGTTTATAAAACAAATTGACTACTAAATGAAATTATAACTCAGATCACGATGCCGTAAAAATAGCTATAGATTATCCTTAAACCTATATAATACTAAAGTTTCACTTGATAAATAAAAGTTACGTCAAAATTCATAACATTTTATAACATTTTATTCAATGCTATTAAGCAGATTATAAGCTAACTATACTAAGCAAAAATCGTTCGTCCATTAAGGATGATGCCAACGACAGCCAGCGGATCCGTGTCCACTTCATCGCAGAGGTAAGAATAAAGCAAATTTCTACATTAAAAAAACAATACAAATCAAACTTATTACTTATTTTCTTGTGCTTCCATCATGAAATGTAAGAATTTAAACCAGATTCGTGCCTTTAACTATAAAATTCGGATATAAGCTTTAAATTAGAGATTTATACAAAAACAGTTGACATTTGTTAAGATTTATTTTCCTAACAACTAAGCTAAGCTTGAACGAAATTTCGCATCGAAATGCACCAATCGGAACGCTCTTTGCAAGTTTGAAGTCCAGTGCCTGGTGGATTTCGATCCTCTTTAGTACCAAGCTCGTAAAACAGATACCTACCGCACAAACTTACACAGATTTTTGCTATAATATCATACAAAAACATTAAGTTTAACAACAGAGTCTATAAATCACTTATATACCTTCATTCAACTGTTATTATGTGATGAAATTATGCACGGTCCACTGAAATAATCACGCAATATCTCCTTTCAGAAACACACCAAACATCTCCACTTGCAATCACAGTATTACAACACTTGTGATTGGTGCGTCTTCTCACAACAACGCATCAATCAAAAAGAAAGGTAAAAAAGGTTACTGCTTCCTCGGTCGTTCGTTTGGCTTCTTAGCCAATCACGATCAGTCTTCGTAGCTATATAAATATTTTGCAACTGCACATGAGTCACCTCCGAACTCTAACTTTGCACAGTGTGAACTGTAGTAATCTGTAATATTGCAAGCCGACCAAAGAGTGATGTCCCAAAGCAACAAAAGACCAGCTGAAATCATAGGATATGTCCACAACGTTTCACCAGTCAAAAAAAATCGTGGTGCAGCTATGACGTATGCAAGCTTCACTTTGCAGACTAAAGATGAAACCCGTGAAGCACTTATTTATTCTACGCAAAAGCGACATCTGTTTCAGCAAAGCCAAACGACCCATCAAAATTGAAGACTATACGTTTACTGAAGACGAAGACAAGCTGGTTGTCAACGACAAAAGTCAAGTAACAGCTCCACAACAATGCCAATATGATTTCCAGTACAGGGAAATCACCACGCCACAATCACCTAGAGTGTCCATATTCGACGTGCTCAACCAACAGAAGGAGTGGGCGATAGTAACCGTCGTTGCAAAAGGTATCAAGAAGTCTGAAACAAAAACTGTTGGTAAGAACAACCTTAAGTTATGTGAAGTAGTAGTAGCAGACGAATCTGCCTTTATACCATTAGACGTCTGGGAAGACCATATTTCAACGGTTGAACAAGGAAAACTATACACACTTCAGTCAGTGCAGCTTCGCATCTGGGCAGGTAAAAAAAAGCTTGTGACAACACAGCGAACAACAATCACCAAGCAACCAGACAATCCAGAAATGGCAGTCGCACCAGCTGTGTTAGAACAGGATGAAGAGGAAGAAGTAGTAACTGCCACAATCAAAGAGTTTGAGAACATAAAAACATTTGAAAAGTTCCAGAAAAATGCCAATATGCCAAAGGAGAGTTTCACAAGGAGCCAACACCAAAATAGCCACATGTCCAAGGTGCGGAATAATAAAGATTACCAACTGTGGTTTAGGAATATCAGCATCTGTCGCGATTAAGTAGAAAACCAGGAGTTAACACTCAAAATGGGCGACCAAATTCTAAAGAAAATACTTAACCATGATGTAATCGACATGAATGACAAAACTTTGGCTGAAGAGCTCGTTTTCATAGACAAGCAAGTTACAGTTACATATTCATCAAATTACAACATCAAAGACATTGTTCAATTTTGACATTGTTTTGTATATTTGACATGTTATAGTTTATTATCAGATCTTCCTCAAAATGGCCTACTTCATTATTAAGAAAATACAGTGGAACATGATGTAATGGACATAGATGACTAAAATTCGGTTTAATAGCACCTTTTCATAAACAAGCAAGTTACATATTCATCAAATTACATCGTCGAAGACATTGTTTACTTTTGACATAGTTTTATTCATTAAAAATGTTACCGTTTTTAATTTTCCTTGTGCTTTTATAGTAAAACTTATACAAACTCTACAATGAATTGTACAAAAAGAGCAGGGCATCCTTTACCATTCCCAAGTTTTCATATTTATTTATTCATTTGTTTAAGGATATGCGCATTTTTTTTGTCGAAAAAATTTTTCCAATAATTTTGTGGATAGTTTGCTTATCGCGCGACTTTTATACCCGGTTTTCTGTCAAGATGGGAACTAGATTCATTCCATAAGTCAGACTTGTGGATTTACTTGTAAGAAGTGATCCGTGATTCTCAAAAATGAGAATGGACCAATCGCAACATTTGGCAAAAATGCACTGAGGCTTGGATAAAGACTTTGTCTTTCGTCTTGCACGTGTGTTCGAAGGTCTTAAAGGCTAAGTGGCGCTTAGCCGTAGAAAGCTATCAGAAAGCCGTTGAGTTGATGTATTTTAGTAGGTAAGAAAAGAATTACTTCTAAAGTCCACTGACTACTTTTCAGCTTTCAAAAACCTGCAAAAAGTATGTCAAACATCATAGATTAAGTCAATTTTCTCAGTGAAGTTTCAGTCGTCTGAAATGATTGCGACAAGAAGCCGCTGCATAACTTGTAATTTATCCAGTTACTTATAACACGTTTGAATAAAGCCACCTTCCTCCTGAATACAGCTAATATTCACATGTACAATTTCATGATCTGCAATTCTTGCAATTTGCAAAATGCAAACTTAGCTCGCTTTGTGTTTCTATTTATAAATCGTCCTTCGGCTTCATGTTCTAGCAAAAAATCCCACTGTCTCACTCACCAAAGCGAATGATTGAGCTATAAATTCTTTCCGCAAAAACTTCCTATGCTTTATTTTGTTTCTTCAGTTGGTAAAACAAGCCCTAGTTTTGTGTTTTATGACTAGACTCTAACGGCTGTCGAAGGGACTAATTCACTTCCATCTTATTAATATTCATAACGCCTCGGACATTTGTTATAAGTCGCCAGTTTCGCGACAAATCGAAAACCCGTAAAACCAAGGAGGGGAAACTACGAGGTAAAGAATCAGTCCAGAAAGGAACTAAAGTCTACATTATTATAGCATTATTGCAAAAATATTTCATCATCATATCAGCTGCGTAAAGATCGGAAGCAAGCATTTTCTCTAAGTTTAAGGCTTCCTACATTTCTCAAGGACAAGGTTGCAATAGAAACGACAACCGCGAGGTCACGCAGATTGCGTCTAGTTTAACTTTGATTTTCTGCCAAAAAGGGTATTCTATCTTGCAGTTTTTCGCAAAATATGCTTAAAGTACGTTTGTTTAGTGCGTCTGTTTAGTTTGTCTTCTTACTTATAATGAAGAATAATTCATCTTTCAGAGTAAATAATTATGACCAATAAGCTGTTGCTGCACAATAAACATGTGAGCTACTTGAAGCTGTTAAAACTGTAAGTGCGCACAGAAAGTGGTATGACACAGATAACGTGTAGGTCATGCAATTTTCAGACCTTGTACCCAATTTCTTTGTCTCACAGCTGCTGGCTACAGTATAACCCTGTTCAGTTTTCTTAAGTGCTTTCCAGCACCTTTTAACATTTATAGGTTTAAGGTAGTCACTCTTTACTACTAAGTACGAATTAATAAAACTTATTTAAAATGTTATACTAGCTGGGGCTGGTATACGATACATGTAAACTTACCGGTCCTCTTAAATTTACAAGTTCTTCCCTTAGGCGTCGTACTTGAACTGTTCGGTAATTCAACTGTCGTTGAAGTCGCTCATTAAACTCCATTAGCTCTCCATGCATTTCTGCCACCTTGATATTCAGAAAGACAAAAGATAACACATAATATTATTATAATAATATTCCAGATGCAACAAAATAGATTAAATAGATTTAGCTTTAAATAGCCGTAAAACGGAGCACTGACAGAGGAAGGGGAGTAAAGTGCGCACCGAGGGCCACAACTTTACCAGTTGAATTACTG
>JAOCNB020072038.1:0-12476 GCA_026546465.2 Palythoa caribaeorum | reverse complement strand
ACGCTCTTCCTTTCTTTCTTGTATTGGGCTATATCTCATCTAGTTTTGGCTTGGATTGAACTGTTCCCCCCCCCCCCCAGTGTTGGCTTGGATTGAGCTGTTTTCCCTCCTAGTGTTGGCTTGGATTAAGCTGTTTCCCAAAGCACCATTACTAAATGTTAAACCGATTTCCACTTATTTAAACATCATTGCACTTTTAGTTCATCAGAAATCATTTTACAAGTAACAAGCATATATTGAAGTAAAAAATTCCCTTACTTGATTCCATATCGAAAGTATAACCACTTGAAGCCATTTGAGCTCAGCAAGTTTTTACACGTTTTTGCATTTATTATCCTTATAATTTTGAGTATAGCAGCAAGGAACACTGAATGATGAATTGGAATTTGATTATGTGATTTCTTACCCTTCTTGTTCAATGTGAAAGTACGTTGAACAAAGATAGGATTATGAAAAATTTTAGTTTCCAACTATAAAAAGAACGTTCTTTCCCAAAATGAAGAAATTCAGTTTGTCAAATCCCAAATACATACATTTCGTATTGCTGTATATTGTATGTTGTTTGCGCATTTTAGATACAGATACAACTAACGGACTTAAAAACTAAAGATTTTATTTAGGTGATAAATAATGTAGTTAGACATAAACCTGCCAACTGGGGACAGTATTAATAAATCGAACCATTTTGAAAATTATCATTAACATTGTTAAGAAACATTGTTGAGAATTCCAACTGTGTGGAGCAGCAGATCAGTTTGCCAAGTACAAAGTATGGAAACATATTTAATCAGCAGTGATAGCAAGATTTGAACCAAGGTTAACCACATACTAATCGAACATAGTAACCACTGAGCTATGCTGCTTCTGATATATTTCCTAATGCTCTATTGTTTTGTTTGCAGAAATCGTCAACAAGTGTTCGAGTTGGAATTCTCCACAACCCCAGTATTTCAAATTCTACAAAGAAACCAGATCAGTGTCTGCTCTCACAGGCCACTGAAGCTGTGCTAGATTCCAAGGAATATACGACATCAGCAATGCTAGGTTTTCTTGAAAAACTTCTTGATAAGGGAAATGATTTCAGTAAACTTCTGAGTGACTCAGAGGCCATCATGAATATAGTGAAAGATATTAAGGTAAGAAAGTCAATAGATTTCCAGAAACGTTTAACACCAGTTAACATTCGGAGAGGTTTCCTTGGAAAACATTCTAACAAGGGAAAATATATCAGTAATCATTGACTTGCGTAAGGTTTTTCCTGAACACAAACGGATATTAAGGTAAAGAAAGTCAACTAAAGCTTTGCTAGATTACAAGAAAAAGTCAACACCAGCTGGTTTCTATAAAATCTTGACAAATTGATTGGTTCCAGTAAACATGTACGTGATTTGTTGGCGTTCAAGAAAATATGTATGATATGTCATCTCATCTAACACGTTCCAAGGAATATTCATCACCAGCTAAAGTAGTCTTCCTGGAAAAACTGTTTGGCAGGCAAATGATTGAATAAACTTTTGAGTGATTCAACGGTTATCAAGATTATATAGTGAATGATTTTGTAGTATAGTCGATTAAAGCTTTGTTGAACAACCCAAGTTGTGCTGAGATTCCAAGAAAAACTAATGACCATTACAGCAGTGATGACATTGGTAACAAGTGTTTTTGACAGTAGCGGTAGCAATAATGCATGGTGGTATTTTTCCATGTTTTTGTGTGGGAGCAGCTTTTCACATTTATTGCGTTAATTTTAACCGAAAAGAAAAAAATGTTTTAATACCATTATGTTTCATAACTGAACCGCTTATGTACACTTATTTTCAACACGTACCTGGTGGTCGGGCTAACAAGGCACTATCAGACACTGTGAAAGATTTGTACTGCAATCATATGCAATGGCAATAATTGTTATTTCACAGTAATTGTTGTTCACTTTAAGGTTACCCTATAACTTCAGGGGTGTTTTGCGTGAAAACGTTTCCCCTAAAATTTGTGTTGTAACTTCTTCAATATATGAAGAACAAAAACGTATCAGCGTTTTTTGTTTTTTGAAAAACTTTTTGTTTTGGAGCAATTTTTGTACGGTCTCTAGACTTTTTTTTAAACCCTAATTCGAAAAAGCGTCGGAACTTTTCTCTGCAATTGAATATGAAAAAACGCACACACGTTTTTTAGCACTTTTGGTCTGGAATCTGGTTGATTAATTAAATCATCAAAATTAATATCAATAATCGCTTGGACTTGTAACTTTCAAAAGGCGATTTTTCGCTCGTTTTTAGAGAACGTAAAAAATCTAATGATTCATTTTAATTCAATGTTTTTAATATAGTTCGAAAGCTAGCTCTAATAAGCTTTAATTTGATATATGGGTTTAGGTATCTACAGTTTAAAACAGACGCAAAACACCCCTGAAGGTATATGGTAACCTTAAGTGGTATAGATGGACTCACCATAATTGACCTGCCTCAAACAGGTATGGTTTCATAGCTTAGTTTGTTAGAGCGATGCACGGGTATCACAGAGGTCATGGGTTTGAATCCTGTTGAATTTTCTTGAAATCGCTGTTACTTAAATTGCATTCATGACTGTTAAGATCTTATCGTAATGTTGAGGCATTGTGAAGCAAACATATTTTTAAACAGCGAAGTGAATTAATGACATGCAACGAATATGGCTATGCAAATATGTACTGAAATTCAGCACATGTGCGCACATAGCCCTACATCTTACATATTTATAGATACTGGAGCAGTACAAACCAGGGTATTGCAAGTTAGAGAAATTACCCATTTTCGTGATAATGATCACGATTGTAAAAATTATTGTAATTGTGTTTCAAGTGTGGCAAATTTAAAATTCTCAGTTGGGAAATGGCGTGCCATAATGGCTAAAAGCACAGAGTTGTAATTTAGAGCTTCCATGTTCTAGTCCTGTGCCGACTGATTATGGCGAATAGCTTTCTCGCGACCCCCCTCTCCCGCCCCCTTCTCACCGCTTTCCCTTCTAGAAATTAATCAGTGCACATAATTACTTTAATTGCAGGGTTTAAAGGCTGCGAGTGTTGAGGCAAGCCTTAAAGATGAAAGAAAACTGTTGGAAAGAATACACTCTCATCAACTGTTTTGCAAGACGATCCTAAATCTAAGCCCTGGAGAAAATGGTGTAATAACAAATGGAAGAGTATGTTCCTTTTAGGAAAATACTAGGGTAAAACTTGTGGCTGGCGAGAGCAGCGAAACCTATTCTTGTTTGTTTAAGATTTTTGTTCTTCCATTCCTGGTTTCATCGGTTTCTCTGGATATCTGACCTTGCACATTCTCTTGGTCAGGACTGGTTTTAAATTACCTGCATGGGTTTGTGGGCACATCAGTTAGAAAGACATGCGCTGCTTCGCTCACATCCGATTGGCATGTTTCTTTTTTGGTTCCCTCTGGCCCTTGAGAATCAAAGGTTTAGTGGAGAAAAGAGTCGGAGGTTCGCTGATGAAAGATTGCTGTTTGTTCTTGGTTGTAGAGTGTTTTCTTTCACTTCCCTCTGGCCCTTCAGAATGAAAAATTTACTGGAGGAAGCTCCTTCTGGCTCTTGAGAATCAGATTTACTGAAGAAAGAGTGTCCTTTGTTGTTGTTGGTCGGAGAGCTGCTGTTTATATTAGACGTAGCATTCAATACTTTGGCCTTTGCAATATCAATCAAATATTTATTTGTACCCCCTTATTGCCAAAAATATAACATTATTTTACACAGTGTTTTTTGTTACATATTTAGGGTACCAACTTCCAAAAATAACTTGCAAGCTAAAAATGCTTGGAAGTTGGTTTACATTCGTGAAACTAAATTTTGTATTTGGGTCGAGATTTATATATGTATAGATATTATTATTCTAGGGAAGTATTAAAGTAGAAGCAGGTAGGTATTTACAAAGTCTAAACTCTATATACAACATACATGCCTCAAATGAAATCCACACTAACGTACACACTACACAAGAATAGAGCATCGTTAAGCCTCATTATCCAGTATGAATATAGAGCAAACAAAGTAGAAATTAGTATTTAGCAATCATTTCATATTTAATTTTTTTCTTGAAATGATGGTCAGTTGACATTAGTTGACTTTATGTTGTTGTTAATGAATTAGAAATGTCAGTGTAACAGGGATATGTGTAAAAGCCCCTTCAGTTATACCAGAAACAGTACATGATACATGTAAAATAACATGATGTAAACTTTTTAGAACAATCCTCCTCTCCAAAGCCAAAGCCTCCCTTTTCATCAAAAAAAATCTGGCACCACTTAACTTATCATGTGGTTACTGCTACTTTGTTTTAAACATACACTGTATGAGTTGTTTTTAGCTAACAATTGTAAAATGTATTTCAAAGTGCATCAAAGAGCAATGTTCAATCAAGACATTATTATTATGTGTGATTGTGATTATCATTGTTATCATTATTATTATTGTTATTATTATTATTATAGTGTAGTTCTTGTGATGTTTGACTAATACGTAAAATTTGTTGCTTCGATATTTCAGGTGCTTGGTCCTTTAGATAAAGCCAATATTTTTAGTGAAGAAGATTTTCAGTTACTGGAAGATTTTGACATGGATATGTATGCTAGAAAAGTGCGCAACAGGGTAAGAATAACTAAAGTTGATTGTAATGGTAATCACAGTGATTCCTTTATGGTTGTGATGATGATGACTGTAGTGTCACTGATGCTAATTAAGTTACTACTAAGTTTTAAACTTGTAATATTGTCATCACAACTACTACTACTACTACTTAAATAAATAAATAAATAAATAAGCCCTTGAACCCCCCATGGGGCCGCGCCAATTTCTCTCCTCCACTGGGTCTTGTCCTTCAACAAGGCTTGCACCTGTCCCCATATCAATCCGAATTCCTTCAATTCCATCTCAACAGTCTTCCTCCAAATTGTTTTAGGTCTGCCACACTTTCATCTTTCCAGATGGTGTCCATTTCAGAGCAACTGATTGGGTATCCGGTCTTGCAACATTCCTAAAACATGGCCTACTGTAACCATCTGAGCCGTCGTTTGTTAATCTCAACATCAATGCTAATACATCCAGTTTTCTGGTACAGGTCGTTGTTAGTAGTTTTGTTTGACCAATAGATATTGCATATCTTCCGTAAGCAGCTGTTATGAAAGGCACTGAGTTTATTCACATAAGTTTAAACAACTCATCACTATGTGCCACCAAATAATGAACTGCCCTCACTAAATCACTCCTTTTCGCTGGCCAAATGTTAAATGCAAGGGCTGCAAATGCATTTACTATCCTCGTTCGTATTGGCTGCAGAGGTGGTATGCTGACATGCTTGACCAATAAGATCGCAAGAACACTCTTTCAGTGCAGAATTCTGGTGGGAGTTTTTCTGAGCACTTTCTGTCGCTTTTGTCTTTGATTTAGGTCTGGAGATACAGTAACATCAATTTGTTTCGGGTTTTAAAATGGGAAAGGTCCAAAGTTTTGATATGCTTTTAGGTTGTTTTAGACTCGATTTTTGTGCCTTCCAACAAAATAAAATAATCTTCATTTAATGTCTCGAAAAATAGTGACTAAGTATTATTTGGTTCTTTTCTAATCAGGAACTTGCATATTTAGATATTTTTAAAAAGAAGGTTCAATATTTTGGATAATTTGGCCTTGTTTAATGATGATAATGATAATGGCATAACCTTGTCAGCTAAAAAAGCTAAATCCTTTTACGAGTTTCTGTAGTGTTAAGGGGATGATAGTCATTGACTCCCCCTGGACGGGACACTAATCCGTCGCAGGTTAGCCCCCAGCAGAAACTGGTACTCATTTTACCAACCTCGGGAGGACGGAAAGCTGAATCAACTTTGGCGGAAAAGAAGGTCATACAAGTGTTCAACACTTGGCTGAGTCGGGGTTCGTACGTGGGACCTTGTGGTTTGAAGGCAGAGATCTTACCACTGCGCCAACCTTGTCAGGCATATAGTTTATTTGTGCCCTCATAGTATTATTTGTACCCTCGCTGCTACTCCGCCCACAAATAAATTATATGCCCTCCAGAAATCATGTTATTGTCCTGTTCTTACTGTTGTTGTTGATAGTGTTTTTTTCTTCACCATTATCGTTCTCAAAGTTAGAAATAAATATAGCGTCTTTTTTCCTTCCCACACACTTGCTGTTGTTCCATTGCTTGCTGAAGTTTGAATTTATTTGTATGAATCCTTGTACGTAAAGGTTCTAAGACAGAAGAACACACTCGAATGAAGAAAAAACTGGGTCCCAGGGATCGTCCGTTTTCGATAATTCTATACCCCGTAATAATGGTAATAATGGTGTAGTGGTTATCGTGCCTGACTGTTAGCCAGGAGATCTGGGTTTGAGTCCTGGTCAGAGCATTTAAACCATTTTTTGGGTGAGTGTGTTGGAAGGAGAAAAAGATGCTATATTTATTTCTAACTTTTTTGTTGTTCCCTTCCTCGCCGAAATGTGAATATATTATCGTTCTCATTTCTCATTATCAGTTATAACAATAACTATTATATTATTTCAACTGTTATCATTACCATTACCATGTTCATTTTCAGGTAGATGATATAGTGTTTGCAAACTTGTCTGCTGATGATGACACAAGGTATAGTATATATACCGACAGTTCTTCGAAAGTATATGTAGGAGTTTTGTCACAATGAGCCAGTTTAGTTTCAAAGTTATTATTAATAGAAATTTTTGAAGTTTGAAATTTTTTTGTTTTATTATAATAATTACAACTTCCTAATATCTGATTGGTACATTCTGAACTCTATTTTTTCCTAATTGCCTTGGAAAACTATCTGATAACAAAACGCTGTTATTGGCTACCTGTTATCGGGACAGTTGAATGAACCAATCACAATCGGGGCTTCAGGATTTCAGACCAATCAGCAACAAGTAGTGATAACAGACAGAAATGGACTCCACTCATTGCCATTACCATCACAAATGTTATGAAAATTAGTAGTAAGATGTGTTTTTGTCTACAAAGATTTTGTCTTTCAATTTAGTTATCAGAAATTGCAATGATTAAAATAAATTGGTAATACGACTTCGTGTTCGTACAGTTCTGTCTGTTATCATTACTTGTTATTAAACAAATTAAATTCGCGCTTCACGCTCATTCAATTTTGTTAATCACGCATAATGATAACAGACCGAATTGGACTCAACTCAGGCCTGTTACCATTATTTATCATTACGAGCCCTTGTATACTATTCTAAACGTGCCCCATGTTTATTTTGAGAATCATTATAACTTGAAGATCAAGAACAGTATAAAAAAACTATTCTTGAATGACCGACGTTCCCAGATGTACCTTACATATCTATGCATGAAAATGTTAATGGTTTTGCTTTATGGTTTAGGCCAGTTAATTTCATTTTGGGCCAGCTGAAATCTTTCCTTGGCTGGTTAAATCAGTCCAACCAGGCCAGTTAAAAAATTCCTAATTTCGCCTCCTGAAAATAAAAAAAAAATCATTTTTGAAGCGTTTTGCATCAAGGCTAAATCCCCGAACAGGTCACTTATGCCATAATTTTTTTTTCTAGTGAATTTCGCAGTAATATCATTATGAAGGCTTCCTCGGTACTTCTTGGTCGACAGAAAAAGAAAAGACACGAGTTAAAATACAAAAGCAGTGAACACAGGTACAACATAATTTATATTGATGGTAAATAAGTAAGGGTTGAAAAAGGACATGAAATGACCTGGTCATTGTTGGTTGTGCAAGGAATAAGATACTAGACACCCTCAAAAGTTGGCTAATTGTTGTCAGTGGGTGAAGATTGAATAGCAATGTGAAAACGTTTGGTCTTGTAACAATATAATGGCTGCTACAAAAAAATATTAAAATTAATATATTATTTTGCTTTGCACAAGTAGTTATGCTTGGAACTTTGTATTTATTGGTCGTCTTTAAAATGTTTGGCAAGGCACTTACTGCAGTTTATCGCCAGCATCTGTGAAATATTAAACTAAAAAGTGTAGAACTTTCCGCTAAGATTTATAAAAACTTTATTCCGGATTCATTAATAGTTCTAATGCCCTAATTTGTAACGGCTACTTTCCGCAAAGATGTTTAAATCAGCAGAAAAATAAATATAAGAAAACAGTGCAAAATGATAAGTGCGAAAAAAAGAAAATAAAAGAGGAGTGTAAAAAGCTCACATTTTGGTATAATCAGATGTATTAACACTTATTAAATTTTCAACCTCCAACAATGCGTTTCTAACATTCTGATTGGTTCACTCAATCTCGGTTATCAGCTCATATACCGAATGACCTTATATGGAAAGTGTTGCCAAGCTGAAAAATTTGTGCGGGAAGCGAAGCTGAGAAAACTTCAAGTATAGAAAGTTTCAGAAAGCTCATTAAATTTTTAAAATAAAACAATTATTCCACTCGCGCCTATTGGATATGAGATAATAGGCCTTTTGCAGCTAGAGGTCACATGGTACAAAATACGGCACATTCTTTTGCCCTCCAGTTCGGCGTAATTTTGTACCATGCGACCTCTAACTGCAAAAAGCCGATTTATAGCCAACTCATATCCAACGTGCGCTCCTGGAATAATTGTTAATTATAAGCCCCTAATTTGTCTCGGCTAAAGCCGGTAAGTCAAAATAGTTCTAGCTATTCTTTGTGTTCTCCAGCGTGCTCAACATAAAAAGTGGCAGTGAAGTTGTGTTTAATGTGGTGGCCATCTTGGATCCTCTTACAAAGGGTATGTTTTTTCATCATAAATTTCTGTTGACTGTTGGAAACATATTTTTGATTCTTTAGAATGTTTTGAACGGAACACGTTTAGTGTCTGTACTTACAACAACCTGAGAACATTTAAAGAGTAGAGGGTTAATTCACTGTGCATGTGATATGAACTTTTTTGTTTTTCTGTAGCTTTTGGGTACTTCTTACAAAATTAGAAATGAAATGTCTGGTGACTGAATAAGTTCTGCCTTTTGGGTGAAGACTGGGGACGAGTTTGGTTTTGGTTTCAAATTTGAAATTGTTTAGATAAAGGAATATGCTAGTTATGTTTTTTCCTATAATGAGTGACAATGATGACGTCATTTTCCCGTCTGCTCGCAGTTCAGAAGAAACCTTCAATCCGAGTAATAATTATGTAGCACCAACGGAAGATTCCTTTTTGAGTAACTAATTATGTCACAACCTGACTTTTAACAATTTTGTCAGGGCGGAAATGCGACATGTACCAGCTTCTAGGTCAAAAAAATTACAAAATGGAACACTTTCTGCTCATTATCGCCCAAATATTCAAATAGAGGAAGTCACGAACTGTCATATGGAGAGAAAAATAATTGCTTCGCATGCATATGAAGCTGTTTTGAACTAGGCAAAATATAGTGCATTCAGATAGTGCTCATTACCGACCTTGTTAGGGGTATCATCAAGTTTTACTTTGCTTCATGGTTTTTGAAGTTGAAGGCTGTTTACCTGCCCCATCAAATACCTTTTTTTCAGATGCTCAACGCCTGGCGCCATTCCTGATGGTAGGTATTAATTTTGTCTTTCTTTAAATTTGTTCTTATTACTTGCTGAACAAGCAAATGTAAGGTTGAGTTTTCTTGAACATTTTACAGTTTCATATTTAGTTCTTGATCCAGTTTTACAGTTTCATATTTAGTTCTTGCTCCAGTTTTACAGTTTCATATTTAGTTCTTGTTCCAGTTTTACAGTTTCATATTTAGTTCTTGGTCCAGTTTTACAGTTTCATATTTAGTTCTAGCGTCCAGTTTTACAGTTTCACATTTAGTTCTAGCATGTAGTCAGTTTCAGTCTCATGGTTTACTTTTATTTTGAGTGAACTCAGTTTCATCGTTCATCAAAGGGATTCTCGACTACGCTCTGTTTGTCGTAAGTGAGACTTGTTTTAGCCTGTTATCATATCAGGACATCAAATTTAATAACTCTGTGCGTACTGCTTAATACGCAAAGAAATCCTTTAATCATAGCTTATGCCAAGCGGTTTGTTTTGATTGCTGCCTGTTAGGAAAACCCTGATTAACTCGTAGAAGAACAGAGAAATTCTCTAGGAATGGATTTTTTCTTTCTTTCTGTAAACAGTATTTCAAGTTTTTACGTTTTAGTGTTTTATTCGACCATCAAAAAAAGATAAATTTTCCAAAGAACCTGACGTAAAATCTTTAACTAGACTTTAATATTTCAAAAAAAAATGACAACAATTTTAATGCTAAACATGTTTGGGCTAGTCATGATCCCTTGCCCGTCGTTAGTATCGTGCAGCAAATCTCTGTAGAAGTGTTATGTAGTGACTGAGAAAATGCCTATTACACAGTGTTATTTAAATGTTTATAAAGGTAATTTTAAATTATATTATGAAATATTTAATCTTCTACAAGCTTCTTTTTCTCTTCTGAGGAAAAGAAGCTTGTATATTTCACAGTATAATATTCCAACCTGAGTAACCTGCAGAATTACACATCATTTATTATAATTTTAAATTGACATGGTTGACTTGCATGTTGGTTTATGACCGGCGTCTCCCAAGGGATATGTAAAATAAGCATCTAGAAAAAGAAGCTTGCGGAAGATTAAATATTTGACAGTATATTATTTCAACCTGCAGAATTTTTATTTTCTTTGATTTTTATCTGAAAGGGAGTTTCAGGACAATCAATAATTATAAAGCTGTGAGATGACGAGATAATTTAATGTGTCTATTGTGTGTTTAGGTCCTTCAGAATGTAACAGATGTGGACATCCGGGTGCTAATGAACTGCCGTGAGAAGCACTCTGAAATGCCGCTGAATAGGTTTTACCGCTACGTTCTGGAACCACAGTTAACGTTTGACAGTGAGGGGTTTTCCAACCCAGGCCCTTTAGCCTTGTTTGAGAATATGCCCCAGACTCCACTCCTTACAATGAGTATGGACACACCATTGGGTTGGATGGTTGAAGCAGTGCGGTCTCCCTATGACCTTGATAACATCCGTTTGCAGGAGGTACGCAGCCAAATTTGCTCTTTTTGTTCAGTTGTCTGGAAAGTAAATCTGAACTCAGTTGTTTAATGGCTGTAGAGTGACAGCCAAAAATTTTTAAGATAAGTTTTTAAACATTTTATAAACCAGTGAACAACAGTTATTGTGAAAGATTTGTAGCGCGGTTATAAGCTGTAATTATAAGCAGTTGAAGTAATTGCGAAAGAGAAGCCTGAAAAAATTCATGCATCAACGGGATTCGAACCCGTGACTTCTGCGATTCTGGAACTGCGAACACTTCATTGTTTTAAGTTTTTGAGAGTTCGGTTATGTTTTTAACTTCAACGTGTGACACGTCCTGTTTTCAGAGCAGATTTTATATTTAAAGATTATGTGCTGCATTTGGCCAAAAAAATGATTTTGATGTCGTACTTTTCGTGTTATTATCTCACGTAGTAATAAATCTTCTTTTAATAGTTGTAAACACTTTGTCATTTGCAGGCTGAACAAGGAGTCCATGCAAGTTTTGAACTCGAATATATTTTCATTGAAGGTGAGGTCAAGAGTTGCAGTAACACCAAAATTAGTTCCTTGTATTATTTGTTTCTTAGCCTGTGTATTATAAAAAACTTATTCTGTTGTATGTCCCGAATATTTTTGAGGCTATATATGTTAACAGTGGAGGTTCCCTTTAAGCATTCTATTCTGAGGATTTTCATTCTTTGTTCTAATTTATTTCCCATCAAAATTATAAATGTTTGCACCAAACTTGGTTCCACTTACGTATCAAGTAAAATTCACGGGTTTGTAGATTGAGTACAGACCTTATTCGGTGGCACCAATGTTTTCCCAATACAGTCCTCTTGGGAAATAAGGTTCTTTGTTTCAGATGCAGTAATGAAAAGGAAACGAAAGAATGTGAACTCTTAAACAAAGGAACTTTTTTACAAGAAGATTGTATTTGGAAAACCTTGAGGCCATCAAATGTAAGTTCTATTGAAATTATATTTTTAAACAAAATTTTCTCGTAGAAATTTGGTTTTTGTGAAACGATGATACATTATATACGTTATACTATATTATTCAATTTTCATTTTCAAATTCGGATTTTCTGATAGGCTGATTTTTACCATGTGATACTGGTCTATGACGAAACAACCACCTTAACTGGCGTCATAATTGTGGTGTATAAGCCATGGTATAAATTCAGTACACCACCAACATTACTCCATGGCTTCGGCTGACTCAAAGTTTGATGATTTGTCATTTAGAAAACATTCAGTATACATTTATTCATCATGTTCATATAGTTCGATGTAAACAGTTTTCTCAGGATGAAAGATTCATGTTAATGCTCATGTTTTTTCGCCTTGGGAGGAAACGATACATTGATGAGCCGCGTCACCTGAAACAATACAATACAATACAATAATTTATTTGCATTTCCTTTTGAAATAAGGTTACAAGAGATCTATATATGTATATTC
>JAOCNB020071992.1:0-12476 GCA_026546465.2 Palythoa caribaeorum | reverse complement strand
CCCTTTATTGATAAACAAGTAATCGCATGAGTCCTCATACTATTAAGGATTAATTGCACTTGTGTTTTGAAAATTTTACAAATTTTGGAAAATTTCCAAAACACTCGTGCAATTAATCCTTTATAGTACTCTGCCTCATGTAATTACCTATAGAAATAAGTTCTTAATTGTGTTGTGCAGTTCCTGTTTGTGCACGAATATATTAGCTGTCATTGACCGCAAGTGTAAATTTGGAACAGACATGTGTTCACTTTAAATTATGTAACAACCCAAGTTACTCTCCCATTTTGATTGGCTCTCGCCTATGAGGACAGATGCACGATTGACGTTACCATTACAAAGTTTAATTCTTAATTATATAAAACGAACAGATTCCATGTTGCCGTGCGTCTCTTCAGTAATAGATCACAGAGGACGTCAAAATGTGGTAAGAACATCAGTGACACACTCAGTTATTGCATCGTGTGTCAGTTTTTTGTTCTTACCACATTTTGACGTCATCTGTGATCTATTATTGAATAGACACACGGCAACATCTAACTGTTAACAACATATTAATGACTCTGTTGTAAACTCACGAACATGGCAGTGTATGTATATACATTCAAGATCATATCAAGTTTGAAATCCCCGAGAACTTACAATGCTGCAACGAAATACTATGGCTGAAGCTTAATCCACCAAGAACCCCTCGTGGGTTTTCGGGTATAATATTTGGCCTCGTTTACTACCCCGGTCGGACTAGTCCCGCAGAATCCGATCCTTATATCCTGAAAGACCATCTCTTCGAAAGTTTAACTTCGGCAGAAGCTGCATTTCCCAACTGTGGGATAATTCTCACAGGAGATTTCAACCGCCTCAATACAAGCCGCCTGCAAAAACATTCATAAACCAGTCAACCAGTCAACTAATTAATTGTCTCAGCCTTCGGCCTCTGCAAATAATGAATCTACTTGCAACTGACAAATCAGAATATTTTGCACAACCTTAACCAATACTTGTTTATTCACCGATCGAAGTTGAAGTGAGGGCCGAGTTGTGGATATTTTCCGAGCAGTGAAGTCACATCTATTGAATCAACCAAAGGCAAACTCACTTGTTTGAAATTTTTATCGTAAGTTGAAATGTTGGTAAATATGTTGAAATGGTTTTTAATTCTAACGCTCGTAAGTAAAAGAAAAACAGGAAGCCATCAGTTCTATTTCTGTACGGCTGCCCGCTCCGTACTAGCCAATCAGAAAGCGCGAATAGCACTATCCATTTCTTTTTCGTTCTTACCACATTTTGACGTCATCTGTAATCTATTGATGAACAGACGCACAGCAACATTGAATCTATTTGTTAAATAGATAGCGAGTACGGTAACCAGTCAGATTACAGCATTTGCGATAGATAGTGACTAGATTTCTACTAGAATAAAAGAAAAGGCGACAACCAATCAATCTTAGCTGATGAGGAAATTTACCCAATTTTATAAGTACAATTTTTATGTACAAATATTAATAGGGTGATTTATAAAACATAATTTATCTGCTGTTTTAACACTTTTTGCTACAATATTGGGCTCACTTGAAACCTAGAGTCTAATATTGTAGTAAAAGTGTGTTCTGTTTCTATTTCTTAAACAGGCAGCTGTTTGCCCCGGAAGTAAAAACGGAAAGAAGTGATGTAGGAAACGATATCTCTACAAGAAATGATCTACACAGAGATAATGAATACAGCAAGTTAAAACTCAGAAATCAACCAGAAAATGAGTCTTGGGTAGAGTGTAAAAGTGACTTAGCGAAATTAACTTCCGAAATGGCTGAATGTGGAAATGATTTAAAGGAGAAAATTGATTCCCTTCACATTACGGTTGGAAAAGAGTCTTCACCAGTATCAGGGACTCTTGTTCGAGATATAAGAAATAGAACTTCCTGTATTGAGAGTGAAATGAGAAGATTGGAAAATCAGCTCGATTTTCTTGAAGAGACTTTAAAAAATGGAGAGGTACGGGAAGTTAGTGGAAAGCAAAAGAGAAAACTATCTTCCGTTGAACTTAAAGAAAAATTAGAAGTTCTGAAAAAGGAAAAGTGCGATCTGGAGGAAGAAAAGAAGGAATGGTTAAAAGAAGTCCAGTTTCTTAAGTGTCAGCTTCAATATCGCGAAGAGGTAAAACAGTTACAAGGCGACCAGAGAAAAGGTACAGATACTGAATTGGAACACGAGAACAAAGAACTAAAGCAAGAAAACGATGAGTTGAAAAGGCGCTTACAATCTATTCAAGAAACTATGGCAGAAAAAACTGAATGCAAAGATGATATCTTGGTACAAACTGAAAGACTAGATAGTGAAGATGGTAGAATGTTTAACGCAGAAAATGAGCTTTTACAGTTAAGAAGAGAGAGAAAAATGCTTCTTTCTACAATCATGAAACTACAAAACGAAACTGAGAGTGAAAGTAAAGAAGAAGTTGAAACAAGAGATATTTCAACCCAGTGCCAAATTGGTGCTGTAAGAAAAGACTGGTTTCCTCAAATAAAGAACAACGACTACAAAGATTTGCAAAAAGAGCTGGAACAGTTGAGAAAAGAAACAGAAGATCTTGAAGATGAGAACCGCATTTTGGACGAGGAAAATGCTAGATTCGTCGAGGAAAAACGAGTTCAGGAAGATACCATCAATAAATTGAAGAGACAACTCACAGATGCACTTGATTCAAGCATTGATGAAATCGAAATTGTGAGTGGGCTCAAACTCGAACTGGAAACTAGATTGGAAATTACAGAAAAACAGAATAAAGAGCTTTTAAATCTTTTAGATGAACTTAAAGAAGAAAACTGCTATCTCTTAGATTCCATTCTTGATGACATTGAGCAAAAGGAATCCTTAGAAGAAGCTATTGACTTTTTATTTTCCGAAGTGGACAAAATCATCCAGTTAAATAAAAGCAGAAAGTATAGTTTAAGTGAACTCGAGAAGTCACAAACAGCCAATAAACACGAACCAAATGACAGAGGATTCTTATTAACAGAGTTTAAAACTTGCAAAAGTCTTGTTGAAGACCAGCGACACCAAATACGAAAACTGCAAATGGAGAAAAGAGATATTGAAGAGAATTATACAAAAATAAAAAGAGAATTGGTAATAATGAAAACTAGGAGTAGAGCAGTTAATCCAATTGGTAATGCGGAGGCCACAAAAGAGACGTACAAACGGAAAGTATCCGAAAGTGCAAGAAACATTGATGTCATGGAAACAGTAGAGGAAAGGTCTGAAAGTGTCTTCGAAGAAAATAAACTACTTCGAAATGACAACGAGTCCCTTCAAGGCGAAATAAAAAATTTAAAAACTAGACGGAAAGAGCTGGAAATTCTTGCAAAAAAATTGAAAGAGGAAACATGTGTCCTTGAAGAAGAAAAAGCATGTCTACTAAGTTCTTTGTTCAATCAAGTTGAGAGGTGTAATACGCTGGAACAGCAGATTGAAGATTTAAAAGGCTTGCCTGGCGAAAATGAAGTTGCTGAAAGTAAATTAAACAACTTTGAAGAAAGCGGCGATAACGATATTAATAAATGTAGTGTCGCCATTGATGTATCCATGAAAGACGATGAAATAACCGATGATTCAAATTCAGAAACGGAACTTATTACCCAGCAACTCGAAAACTTACAACAATTTGTCCAAGAACTTGAAAGTGAAAAACAACAACTACGAGAAAGTTTAAAAGCAACACAGAAGAATTTACACGAATTACAACAAGAGCGTTTATTGCTGAGTGAAAAAGTACAAAAAGGAGATGAATTGAGCGAAACACTACAAGAACGTTTACGGGAGGCTCGTGATGAAAAACAAGAATTAACAGATAATCTCGAGAAGCTAGCAGATGACAAAACTAAGTTAGAAAATCAGAAAAAAGATTGGGACTCTCTACTTAAAGAAAAACTTGATAAACTAGATTCAATGAGTAAAACACTGGACAACCTAAAAACCGAAAATAAAGAGACTTGCGAAACGCTTGAGAGCATGGAAAATGAGTTTAGATGTCTTTACAATAAACTAAAAACAATTGCTAGTTCTATCAGTACAGGTGACAACAGAAAAGAGAGTCTAGACGAAACCAAATCCGAAGAGTTAGAACATGAAAAAGATGTTACTGAAATAGGCGACAATTTGAAAGTATTTGTAGAAACAATTACAGAGGAGCTTGAACGAATGCAGGTCGATTTAGAGAAAACAAAATGGGACCATAAGCAAATGAACGTTCAACTTGAGGCTACGCTGCAAGAAAAGGCATTCCTTCAAAAACTTGTTCGCGAAACAGAAGAGAAAAGACGACAGATGAAAAGTTTTTTAACTCGACTGACAGATGAAAAAGAAGCCGTTAACGAGCAACTTGACGATGTCAAGCAGCAAAAGAAAAATCTTGCGGAAGCTTTAGAAAACGTTTACCAAGGTAAGGAGGCGTTACAAAATGCCTTAGACAATGCTCTTCTAAAACAGCAGCAAACGAGCCAAGCTTTGTACGAAGCAACAAATGACAACAAGTCTCTAAGAGACTCTTTATATCGTGTTGTCGAAGAAAGAGATACTTTTCGGGAAGGTGTTGTTACAGCTCGCAATGAAGTTCAATTGCTCACGGAATCAGAAAGGAAGTACAAAGACAGGGCTCGAGGCCTCCAAGAAGAAGTCGACAAGCTCGACGAAGAAGCGTCCGAGTTAAGAGACTCCCAGAGAAAAAGTCAAAAAGAAAGAGATGAAATGAAACAGTTAGTAGCAGATTTAATCAATGAAAGGAACGAACTGGCAACAAAAATTGAAGATTTGATGAACTGGGAACAAGTTTTGAAGACAAACTTGGCTAAGGCTGCACTTGAGAACGATGAGGCAGTTGCAACTGCGTCTGACCTCAAGAACTCAGCTGAAAGTCTTGCGAAAGAAAATCTTCAACTTCGTGGACATCTTCAACAATTTCTAGATAATTACAGTGAGTCCAATGATTCAGAAGTGCCAATTATGGAAAGTCCAATCTATGGTTGTCAGCAAGTGGAGCTGTTTGAAGAAAATCTGTCAAACACTTTAGGGACACCTGTTGTTACCACAGAAGAGAAAACTGATTTTGATACGTCCTCTGAAGAACGTGAAATATTGAAAAGGCAGTCATCTGACTTATCAACGCAGAATCTTAAACTAAGAGCGCTTCTTGAAACAGTTACAGATGCGAAAGAAGCACTTGAAAACAAGCTTGAGCATATTTCTGCCGAAAACACTAATCTTCAAAATTTGCTAAGAAGCAAAGAAGATATGCTCGATGCCCTTAGAGCAAATTGTGAAAGGGTCTGCGAGGAACTAGATGAATTGAAATGTTTATTTGAAGAAGCGATTATCGACAAAGAGAAAGCAAAGGAAGAATTATCCAAGTTATATTTTGAGAAAGATGGATTGAGTAGAGAATTACAACAGAAAACAAAAGAGTGGCAAAAGTTAAAATGTTGCCTGGAAGAAGAACAAACGGCATTGTTGAAAAAACTCAAAGGAATATCGGAAGAATTTGCAAAGTTACAAGGTGAAAATAAAGATTTAAAAGAGTATATCAGCAAAGCTGAGGAAGAACTATTAACCTCTACTGGAGTACAAAACTCTATTGATGACGGAATTCCCAAGTTGCAATTTCTGTTACGGCAGTTGTTTCAGGAGGAGGAAAAATTGAAAACAGAAGTTCAAAGTTTATCGTTTAATAATCAAAACCTAAAGAGTGAATCAGAAAAACTAACAAAAGAGAAACACGATATCAAAAAAGAAATCGACAAATTTTCCGAGGAAAACGAAAACCTTTCAAGAGAGTTTGAAATGACGGCATTGGCGATTGATAAACTTAAGACTTATTTAATCAGGGTTCCTTTACAATTCATAAATAATTGTTCCCACTGTAAGTTGGCCAAGTCCGAACAGAAAGTCTCTCCTGAGTGGAATGAATCTGAAAAGGAATTAGAAACGGATTTTGGAGACAAATCTGAGCTACAGAAAAACCTGCAACAACTAAATCACTATTTAACTCATCTCAAGATAGAATTTACTGAAATGAAGAAAACAAAAGATCAGCTCTCTCAAAATTTCAATGACTTAACGGCGTCCAATAAAGATTTAGACAAACAACTAGAAAGTGCTTTGCAAGAAAAAGACTCATTCAAAGAAACCGCTGATAAACTAACAGAAGAGCAACACCAGGCCCTTAACGCGGCTAGAGAAGAGGGTAAAAAATTAACAGAGATGTTAAAAGATGCTCGAGAAAGCTTAACCGATTTGGAGGCAGATGTAGAACAGGAAAGGCATAAAAGCGAGAACGTACGGGTGTTATGTGATCAATTAAAGCAAGAATTGGAACAAAAGGACTATGAATTTAAAGAATGTGTTGAAACTCACTCAAAGGAAATATTATTGATGAAGGAAGAGTTAAAAGCTTCTCAGGAGGAGTTGAATGAAAGATTACAAGAACTTCGTGATAAAGATATTTTGCTTCAGCGTTTAAATGATGAAAGTGCTAAGGTAAACGAAAAAGAAAACTATATAAAGGACCGTTGCAGTCAATTGTCAAGGACCATAGAAGAAAATAGAGAAATAGAAAATAAACTACGAATAAAGCTTGAGGGTGAGGTCACGTGCAAAAAAGCCATCCAAGAAAATCTGAATGAAATAACTCAGAAGCTGAATGAAGCAAATCAAGAAGTTGAAAAACTAAAAAGTGCATCTGCAATTCTTAAAATCTCAGAAGAAAATCTCAAGTCAAGAGTGCAAAATCTGGATCTAAAACTATCAGAAACAAGCCAAGCGTTGGACAAATCGCGGGAAAATGAATCTAGCTTATTGCTGACCGTTGCCCAACAAGACAAGGAAGTGAGCAGTATTAAGTTGTCAACATGTGAATTGAAGGCAGAATTGCAAGCCGTAATGGAAGAGAGGAATGTTTTGCAAAAGGACAAAACAAAACTTCAGGCAGAAGTAGAATCTAGTATTTGCGATTTAAATAAACTTCGTTCGTCTTTCGAAGAAAGCGATAAAAAGTATCGATCTGCTACTGAAGAAAGAGAAAAGATGAAACAAGAATTAGATTTGCTCAGAAATGAAAAGGATGCAATGTTTCTGGAAGGATCAAAACTTATTGAGGACCTCAAAAAGGAAGCGATTGAAAGAGAGCTAACTTTGGAACAAACATCACATAAACTGGATGAAAGCAAGAGATCTCTCCAACATGCACAAGATGAATCGAGTAGTTTTCGTCAAGAGTTCAGAGAAATAAAAAATCAGAAAGAGAAACTAGAAGAGAGTTTAAAAACTCTAAAGGACAGAGTAAATGAACTTAAAAATAACTGTGATGAGACAAGCAGTCGGGAGCTTGATCTGAAAAAAGAACTAGAAAAGAAAATTAAAGAAGAAGAAGAAAAAACTAAGGAATTAGTTGAACTCAGAAAGCTATTAGACAGCGAAAAGAACAAATTTCAAAACCTTGAAAGGTTAGCAGAACGACTGAAAAAAGAAAATAATACCTTAAAGAGATGGGTAGATAACAAAGCAGAGGAAAAACAACGCGTGGATAAATCTCTGAAAGAAAAGGAAGATCAAAGAAGAAAGATGGAGAAGCTAAATCAAGAATTAGAAGAAAGGTTAAAGCTTCTTCATAATGACAAAACAATAACGGAGGATCAGCTAAGAAAGGAAAAGGAGAGCAGCGCAAATTTGCTCTATAGGTTGGAAGAAGCAAACGAAGATAAAGAAGAATTAGAGGAAATTCTTGAAGGTTTACAAACTAAGAAAAAGAAACTGCAAGAGGACCTCGACCGAGCAATTCTTGAAAAAGAAGCGTGGGAGGAACAACTAACGACTCTGAAGGAAACACTGGATAACCAAGTAGCGGATTTAACTGAAAGTGAAAGAAACTTGAAAAATGCATTAGAACTTTCAGAAACCGAAAAGAACGCTCTGAAGCAGGAAATGAAAGAGAAAGAACAACGTTTAAATGAGGCTCAAATTCAAATACAAGTTCTAAAGAGTGAACTTACTGACACTAAACAACAAATGGAAGCATGTAAAATTGAGTTGGACCGCCACACCACTTCTATGAAGAAAGATAGGGAAATCTTATGTGATCTCAAAGAGAAGTTGGAAGAACGCGAAATGGGTTTCGTTGAGGCTAAAAATAAGTTCCAAAGTGTTGCTGATGAGTTGAATGACAGTAGAAAAGAAATTACCGTTTTGCGCACAAAATTGAGGGAGCTAAGAACCAGTAAGGGGAAAATGGAAAAAGAAGCGGAAGAAAAAGAGCAAACATTGTCTTTGGAGCTTTCTTATTTGCGAAATCGGGAAAACACATTGCTTAGAACGTTGAAGGAAAGAGACAAAACAATCGAGACTCTTAAGGAGGAGGTAACTATGAAGAACAGAAAAAACGAAGAATTACGAGGACAATTAGAAGAAGAAGCAATCAAGGTGAAGAACCTGAACGACAAAATGCAAGACATTTTACAAGAAAAACAAAAACTTGAAAAAGATTGCAAACTGCTGGAAAGTGAAAATGAAACTATAAACAAACAGCATAGCGAATCTTGTGATAAAGTAAATTCTCTTCAAAATGAAATTAAGAAATTGGTACAACAAAACGAACAAACTGCGAGATTGTCGACGCTAAAAGAAGAGGTAGTTGTTCCCAAAAATGAAGCAGTTACGTTTGTAGAATTTCCTATAGATTCAGAAATACCTACCGTTTTTCCAACGGAGGAAATTTCTTCCCATTCTAGAACATTGTCAAATGCACAAAAAGAAATTTCAGAATTGGAGTTTTACATAAAAGAACTTCAAGAAGATCTGAGAAAGGTTCGAGAGGAACTTTTTGACCTGCAGCACGAGGTAGCCGATAAGGAACGAGAGTTGAAACAAAAAGAAAGACTTCATCAGCAAGAAAGAAAGCGATTTCAAAACAATATAAACGAACTCGAGGAGGAGCAATCTAGACTTGAAAAGCAACTCTCGTCTTTTCTTGCTTTAGAGAAAAATCGGTCTTCTTTTTCAACGGTGAAGGAACTTAAGGGAAATCTTCGTAAAGCAGAGTCAGAGATGTTAGAAGCTATTGGGAAAATTTCCGAAGTGCAACAAAAAACTAAAAATGAAGTGGTAGTAGTCAAGAAGGAATCACAATTGTTTCAAGAAGGAGCTGGTCATATTGATGGAACTACAGGCAAAACCGCTGTCGAAATGAAACAACTTCAAGGTAAACTACAGGACGCCCTGAAAGAAAAGGAACAACTTTTAACGAAACTGAAACGTGTAGAGGCGAGTAAAGCATTCCTGAAAGAAACTATATACGATCTAATTTTGCAAATAGATAATTTACGACAACTTATTGCCAGAATTCCTACCTCAAACGAGTTTGACAACACTCGGTTAAGAAAACGTGTGTCTCTCAAGCAACAGACAGAGCTTCAAGAAGAAGGCGATGGACCTATATTTGAAGAAGATTACGTTGATCATTTGCGCCAAAGTTTTGAAAGGCTACAAAAAATGGTAAAATCGATAGAGAGAAATTCAAACGAAGAGCAGGAGACAGAAAAAGGGAAACTCTTTGACGTTCTGAGAACTAACGAGAAGCTGCAGGCTGAAAACGATTGCCTGGCACAACGGGTAAACGTCTTAGAAAAAGATAAAATTTTCAGAGACCGAGAACTGTTCGACTTAAGAAATGAAAAACAAAAGTTGCAGAAACAGCTACAATCTGAAAACAAGAAAATCGAAAACCTTGAGAAAAGCTTACAGCAATCCGAAGATAGCCAAAAGTCATTGAAGGACAGTCTGAACGAAACGAAACAAGAAACACAGCTATTACAAGAGGAAAGACTAATTGATAAAGAAGAAGTGGAAAAAATGAGAATGCAAATGGAGTCTGAAACACGTTTACAAAACAAAAATGTTGACGATTTGGCGAAAGTACAAAGAAATAAAAATGAATTAACTTGCGCAAAAGCTGCTTTAGAAATGAGATACAAGATGCTAGAAGCAAAAAATCAGGAAAAAGAAAATGCTTTAAAATCAAACCAACAGGATCTTTCTGAACTTGAATCTCTTTCCAAGGCTCTACAAGACAACTTAATTGAGGCAGTGGAAGAAAAAAAGAAGCTTGTGGCTGATACGTACGCTTTTAAAATTAAGCTTGAAAGTGAAATTAGTGATTTAACGTCACGATTGACAAAGAAAGACGAAAAATTTACAGAGCTACAGAAAAAGTACACCTTGTTGATTAGGCATAATCAGAAACTTACAGAGCAATTGCAAGGAAGTTGTAGTGAACGGGAAGATCTCGGGAAAAAGCTCTGCGAAGCAGAAACCGTTAAAGAAAGCCTTGAGAAAGTGAATGAGGAATACTCTAGTTATTTAGCGGAACAAAAAGATGAATCTCAAAGGAAAATAGAAGAACTGAATAGCGAATTAGAAAACAGCAGAGTAGTATCCCATAAACTGGAGAAAAAGGTCGAGAGACTGGAACAGCTACTAAACGAACACGCTATCGAGGAGAATAAAATAAAGCAAGAAAAAGAGAAACTGTCACAAGATCTTAACGCTGTCCAAAAAAATCTGGATGAAAAAGTCAAGCAAATGGAAGAACTTGCAAATCTTTTTCAGGTCCGAGAGGATAAATTGCAACAGAAGATTTCGAGTCTTACTGCTAACATTGAAGCTAGAACAGAGGAAAGGGAAAAAATGCAAGGTGTTGTAAACACAATTTCCCAACTGAAAAAGGAATATAACCAGTTAGAGGATGAAAATAGCAAACTTATTGAATCTCTTGCAAAGGTTCAGGAACAAAACATAGAATTAAAGAAAGAAAACATTCTCTTCCGAAAAGCGTGCAATCAACTTCGAGGCCGGAAAATGTCAGAGGAAAAGATGATCCTTAATCACACGGAAAGTTCGACATTACCGACAGATGATCTTGCAACGAAGAGAAGTATTAGCATGTCCCCATCAAGTTCTTCGAAATCTGATACATCTTCAGACCCCATAGAACAACAGAAAAAGCTTCCCCCTCATCTAGAGAGGTCATCCCCTGAAGGCAGTGAAATCCCAGACGCAAGCCTAGAAAAGAATAGAAATCTACAGCCAGCTTTGCATTCGACTTTGAACAAAAACTTAATTTCAGGTGCGGACTCTGACTCCGGTCTAATGATTCGAGTTGCTAGTTTTGTCAACAGTTTTGAAGGAGAAGAAGAAAAAGGCAATGCTCCCAGTAAGGGATCTGGTAAAAAGCAAAAGAGCAGCATCAAGTTGCAGACCTGTGTCAAAGAAGGACGGCGACGAACTCATGAGATATCATCCACTGATCTAATTTTAGCCAATGAGCAGGTAGCTCGACGTGCTACTCAAGAAATAGTTCCAGTAAGTATTGAAGTTTCTGATTCCAGGAGCAAGCGCCCAGGCTCTACTGATACAGAATCGACCGCAGTCAGTTGCTCGTCAACTGAGGGGTCTGGTAAAGCGATTTGTACTAAAAACTACTGCAGCCCAATACTATCGTTAGTAGATGCCTGTCCCTTACATAGAATTCCCTCGACAGAGAGAACCAAAGATCAGTGTCCTGTATGTAAAAAGGAGAAAAATACTGGGACGCGGCTTAAACAATTTATAACCTTAGAAAAGTACGTGTAGTGAAAATTGGAAATATGCAATACAAGTCACACTTTTCTATTTAGTTTTCAATGTTTACATATTGCATAGAGATGTCAAACAAAATGTTCCCTATGCTTTGTAAAAGGGAATGCTTCAATTGCGTTAATTTTTTGTCCATGAAAATATTTGATGATCCTGTGGTGGATCGTGCTAGCATAGCTTTTAGCTTAATTTAGGAAAAAAAGATCACAATATTTTTAAAAAGTGCAATTTATGAATTTATCTAAAAAAACTATTAGATGTGCCATCAAGTGCTAAAATTTCCAGTGTTTGTTACAGTTTAGGCAGAGATTGTATACTCACTTGCTTGGATGAATAATAGTACTTTTTGAGCTACTTAAGACATTTTTAAGAAATTTTGGATGGAGGAGATGGGAGCAGCTATATTAATAAGAACTAAAGAAGACTGACGCCAAGTTTGCCAACTGTTAAATATATAACAATAAACCAACGAACATATTGAATTAAAAAAGCGTCATAATTTCATCTTATATCATTTTGTGGGCATTATTTTTAAATTTAGGAGTATAGTTTAAAACTTTCCGCATAATTTGACAAAATTGCGAGCACTGCTAACAGCATAATATGCCACTTGTACGAGCACAATCCGCCAAAGCTTAACCCATAATATCTTCAAACTCTCAAAGGCAGCGTGGTTGGCACAGTTGTAAGATCTCTGCCTTCTAACCACAAGGTCCCGGGTACAAACTCCGGCTCAGCCGAGTGTTGAACATTTGTGTGACCTTCTTTTCCGCCAAAGTTGACTCAGCTTTCCATCCTCCCGA